>CAKNXH010058023.1:4653-15227 GCA_932178445.1 Andricus quercusramuli | reverse complement strand
TGACCTACAATATTTTTGTGACCAGTCACAGAGGTGCCCCCCCCCCCATAAGGCGTTGGAAAGGGGTAGAGGTTTTACCAACATCATTTCTGTAACCAGTCAGAGGGGTGCCTCCCCTCCCCCCCAAAAGACTTTGGAAAGGGGTAGGGATGTCATGTAAAATATTGTGTTTTCAGAAAAACTGTATATTACATAAAAGGTGTATTTCGAGGAGATCTACAACTTCTATGTGAAGCTTTTTTGTAATTTTTTATTATTTACTGAAATTAAGCGGAAAAAAATTACATTCTTATAGTTTTTTGGAGTATTAACCTCAAAATGCATGGGTATACGGAGTTTCAAATTAATCGGAGGTATTCGCTTTTGTGAAGTTTACTCCTGAAATTTCGGTACAAATAGTTAAAATATAGTATTTGAGAGCTATTCGTACCGAAGTTTTGGTACATATACCTAAGATAGTATCTGACATATGAGATAATCCACAAAAACAGTCATCTTCTGAGAAACTTTTCAAGGAACTCAGAAACCAATGTCTTGAATGAAGCCTTTCTTTGAACGTGATTGAGATGTAAAACAATTTCTCAAAGAGGAGAAAATGGTACAATTATGTTGGTCATCCGTTCCAAATAAAAATCCAAACCTTTATTTCGAATAAATAAATGTGTGTCCAACTCCATACAATTACCCGACGTTTCGACACGGCTTTGTGTCTTTTTCAAGGTTGAATTAAACTGTTTCATAGTGTAAATACATCCGGCGATATTGTCAAGTAGTCAAAATTAAGTCATTAAAATATTAAATCGTTCCACCTCCTGAAAAAATGGAGGCTAAACCGTCTAATAACAATTACATGTCAAACAAAACTCAATGTTGTGTTTGGCATGTAATTGTTATTAGTCAAAGTCGTAGTTCGGAGATATCAGTTCTGAAATTTCGGTTCACGTAGACACTTCCTAAGATTTATGTGGATTTTTAACTTTTACAGATTTTCACCGTGTAAATCCAATAAAAAAATGTCAAGTGGTTTACTGAAGATATAACTGCTAATAAATTTGGTTGAAATGTGTAACGCGTCATTTCTTCTGGCCATTGGAACAAAAACAGGGTGTTGGAGTAGAAGAATTTAGAATTTGAAAAAACAGGACGTTCAAATTCGTTCGTGAGGCCTCATACAGTAGGCATTGGTGCTTCAGAGGAGAGAGTAATTAGGCGTGGCTAGTTCAGTGGCAGAAGTAACTTGGGTGCGGCTAATTGATTAATGGGCGTAAAGTGGGCTTAGTTACATAAGTATTATGAGTAATCTGTATGTGATTATTTCTGTTTAAGAAGTGAAGTATGCGTGGCTTTTTGGTGGTTGAAGCAACATGGGTGTGGTTAGTTAAGTGATTGGCGTAAAAAGGGTGTGATTCCTAGAGTGTTGAAAGTAAATTTGGTGTCATTATTTCTTTGGAGAATATAAATTAGGCGTGGCTATGTCAGTGGTAAAACTATAGTGGGTGTGGCTATTTCAGTAGTAGAAGTAACGTGGGTTTGATTAGCTTATTGGTGGGTGTAAAGTACATATTACTAATTTAGTGGCGGGAAGCAAACAGGCATTGAATTTGACAGGAATTCATGTTGGGAATAATCTTCATGTTAATAGAATGTTAGTTTTAGAAAAGGCCGAGTCTAAACGTACGGACCTGGAAAAGAGAGGGGGAGTTGGAAAAGGGAAGGGGGCGTGGCTTGTGTCCGAACGTATAGACACTACCTGCATAAAAGGGAAGGGGGATTTGTAAAATGGAAGGGGGCGTGGCGTGTATCCGGGCGTCTAGACACTGCCTTTAGAAAAATCTAATGCTGTTGATAGCGTCTGAAAGTGGCAGTCCGACGTATATGGTCGGTTTCCGCTAGATTTCGCATTATTTTACGAGG
This sequence comes from Andricus quercusramuli, assembly GCA_932178445.1. Lineage (NCBI taxonomy): Eukaryota > Metazoa > Arthropoda > Insecta > Hymenoptera > Cynipidae > Andricus > Andricus quercusramuli. Next base: position 13,313 of record CAKNXH010058023.1, on the reverse strand, counting down.
GCTCTTTAAATTGCGTATCAAGCTCGAATATCACACGCGTCATCAAGTTGCCTCTCCATATTCTAGGACTTGCCTACAAAATTTGCTTCCTAAAACTCAGATAAGCGGGCTTATCTTCGAGGGGATATTTGAAAGTTATAATTAAGAAAAATTTAGAGAATGATACAAGCTCAAAATACCTTTCGAGAAAGATTGCTCTGATTTTTTAAGTTTATAAAATCACTTGATCCTTTATTTGTTCTTAGAATCGAAAGATTTTCGAGGAGTTGCAAATGGATTTATTCTCAGTGAGATAAGAGTTTTAATAAATACTCTTTACATTTTACTTGAGGGTCATTGAAGTAATGGATTTATGAATTAAGGCAGACGTCATCGAGATTTCTTTGAATTTTTATTACGCTGCATTTATAGAACTGAAACGAGCGAACTTGAAATACGAAGGCCGCTCAAGAGCATTACTGATAAAAGAGCAGAATTTCTCTTGGAAAAGACGCCGTTTAATACATTTCTATAGTCCCAGCAAAAGTGGAGCTGAATGGGCGTGGTCCTGTCACAGAGATCAAGAAAAGAGAGAAAGAAAACAAATTACTTTTTATGCTTCTTTTCTAAGGTTTTTAAAATTTTGCATTTCATTAGTGTTTTATGACATTTAACATTCCTTTAATTCAGGGTTCTCCAAACGTAGATCCTGTATCTACTTGGGATCCGAGGCCAGTAGGTCGGATCTACTCAGCTCTGACCCAAAACTGTCAAAATCGTTTACCTGATTCGAGCCGCTTGGAACCCTTTAAAAAAAGGGAACCCAGGAAAAACCCAGGATCGCACGACCTTTTTCAAGATCTACCAATTTTTTTCGAAGAAAAAATGAGAGAAAATGTATGACCCCACGGAAAAAAATCCCTGTTGGAAGGGCTCAGTTCTGAAATTTGAACATGGAGGACCCTTTTTTCTAAGGGTTCGAAGCGGCTCGAATCAAGTAAAGGATTTTGACAGTTCTGGGTCAGAGCTGAGTAGATCCGACCTACTGGCCTGGGATCCCAAGTAGATACAGCATCTACGTTTGGAGATCCCTGCTCTATAGAGAGCAATACTCGTGTAAATAAATGGTCGCCCTCTCGCGAAGTGAGTGATACGAGCTTGGCAGGATCGAATCCACAGATTCGTTTCTTTTTTGTCACTTTGGTATAAATGCCATTCGAAATTTTGCACTGGCAGCCGATGTGGTTACGTGTCTGCCAGGAAGATATAAGAACTTAGGAACCCATTGCCCGCTATTGCGATTTATCACGACCGGGATACACTGAAACGAATTGTTCCTCTCGTCCTCTTCAACCAGTGGTGTCTCGTCGGCGCATTTTGCGAATTGTCTCAATGGGATCCAGAGCCTATACTTCTCAGAGACAGAACTATTCGTCTTTCTTTGAACGGTGTTTTGGAAACTTCCGTATTCGATAAAAAGTTTGCGATGCCTCTGAATATTATAAAGCACACCAATATATCTTTGAAATACAAGTAAGCTTGGTGGCTGAAAACGTTAGGTATTGGAGTTCAGTTGTCAATTTCAGAATATCTTTTATTGCTTTTTATTTTATTTCAAACTTTATCCCTAGGATTTTGAACCAATAAGTAATCCGATAGCATAACGATGTACGCATTACTGTTCCGCCTGGGATAATTCAAGAGAATTAAGCTTTAACGATTGAATTTGATTTCATTTTTATTAAAATGCCGAACCACGTTTCCATGCAAGGAGACTTTTTATTAAATACGGCGTAGGTTTTAAATTGTACAAAATGTACATTGCATTCCAAAGCAAGCAATATGGAAAAATTTGTAATTCAATCCTCTTAATTTTAATATGTCCGATTTCAGACTCGCGAATTTTCCAATGCTGCAAAAACTTCGCTGTAATTTAATATTTCGATTACATTTTATCAAATAATCTCCATAAAAAGATGGGTTATTTAAACAACGGTTAATTTCCTTTGGGCGTCAATCATTTACAAAGGAAAGCACAATGCCGATTATTAAGGAAAAAAGCGAAGTTGCTGATTCGCATAAACCCGATGCGTCAATCCCGGGAAGGGTAAAAATCCACCTTAATGGAGCGCCATTCTGTGTGAAGCAACATGAGCAGTTGAGCGCTCAGTTCCGACACCAGTCAACGCACCTCACCTACATATCAATGCACCTACGAACTGATTTGCATACTCAACAACTTCTTCTAACATCACTTGCTCGATCCTGATTGCGGAAGAAAGCTGAGAAAGCAGAAGAAATATATTAATTCAAAACTAAAATGTCTCACATTTTGCATGAAATATTCGTATTTTTGACAGAGGCTCATGAATATGCCGCCTGAATTCTACTTTCCCTAATGTTTGTTCCACCGAATTACCGTTCAAAATATTTTTCATTTCTGAATCGACATTTTCGATTATCCTAAAAATTAAAATTATTCCAAATGGCGAGGGGCTAATAACTCGTGAAGTCAGGTGTACACCTTCTCTGAAGTCACTGGCGTGAAGTCACTTGGATTCACATGAAGTCACTGAATCGAGTTGTGAACCCCTCGCCCAATGGTCATTCGTGAAAATAGAAATTAGGTTGTACAAAAATGAGGTCAAGTAGAAATTATGTCAAATGGTACGTTTAAAAATTGAAAATTAGAGTAAATGGTAATTAGGTAAAATTAAAATTGTGGAAATACGGAAAACTATAAATTATGCCAAATAGTGATTTGGAGAAAGTAAAGTCAGGGCAAATGGTATATTCGTGAAAATAGAAGTGAAGTGATACGAAAAAGATGACGTGTGAAATGATGTCAAATGGTAATTTTGAAAAATAAAAATGGAAGTAAATGGTAATTCGTTAAAGTGAAATTTATACCAATATACGGGAAAATGAAATTGATTCCTAATGGTAATTGAAGAGAATACAATTCATCATAAATTTTACGATTGATACGTTTGGTTGTACGGTAGACTATTCGTTTCTTTTAAAAGTCAACTACAAATGTCAAAATCTCTATGTAGAGCTTACTTTAGGTTCGCGAAATATTGAGCTTAATCAGTGACTGGCATTTAGGGAAGCGATTGGCTATCGATATCACTTAAAATGGCGCAAAAACAATTTTCCTGAAAAATTGGAACCCCAAGAAGCACAGATATGCTCCTGATTGCAGTTAGAACGGGCGGATCGGATAGTCGCGCAGGGTAGAGTTATGGTGTCGTAGATCAACTGCTTTTGGCTGCGTTTTGAAATGTGTAATCAGCGTCCGTGATTTACCGCTCGTCCGATTGCTATCGGCGTTCACCGCACCGATCGCAACCGGAAACCGATCGACGATCCGGTTATCCCCAAGCCTCGTCTTTTTGTTCTGCAGACAGATCGCGCCGACCTATCTATTTCTGATGAACTAATCACAATTCGATTTCCATTTTGATTAATTTTTTTCCTCTCAGAGTGAGGTTGAGATAACACATGTTTGATCCTGATTTATATAAGAGTGCGAGACTTTTAAATGTCCAAATAACAAGATTATATCTGTGGTTGTGACATCAGGATATCAAATGTATTGGGAACAGCAGTGTCCGTACATTTTATTTTATAGATTAGATTTTTATTTCATACACTCTTTTCGGGATTTTACCCCTGTCATCTATAACCAGATTATTATTAAAAGCGCTCGCATTCGCCTGGACATTTGGTCAGAGAAGTGGAAAACTGCAGAAAACCAAAACTCCCAAGTGCCGGTCACTGAAAGACGAGTGTGGATGTAGACATTTGATAGCACCGTGTGCCCACATCCATCCTCGGCGTCAAACTTCACGCTCGACTGCAGTTAACTGCAGTGAAAATACGACTAACCGAAAATTTTGAACGGTCACCCATCCTATTGCTAACCGCACCCATCCTTGATGAACTCTTGAGATTTTGAGAAGTCGAGTATCACCCAGATACTGACGTCGGTGAAATAATGTTGTTCAATGTTTTTTATTATATTGATATGCTTAATTGTGTAATATAATATTTTACTGCTGTTTACAAAAACGTAGTAGAGAAAATATGCATTCTTGTTTTTCAGTTGGGATACTATATATAGTACAGTATTATGTTACTTTTTCCAAAAAAGATTGTATGCAAAATTTGGATCAATGTTTTTGCTCATGGCAATATAGTTTCTACAATATTGTAATATCTTTTCCAAAAACATAGACGAGCAGTTAGGGAGTCTAAGCGGACAGTAAGGGAGGCTAGGATGTGTTAAGTTTTTCAATTATGATAGGACGAAATGATAAGTAGTACCAATATAAAATATATTTTTCAGAAAATTGTAATATTGTACCTATGGTTCCATATCGATGAAATTTGAAAACAATGCGTGAAATAATCCGATGTTAAAAGAAAGATACGAATTGCATCTTTTTCGCCCATCTCGAGAGAAATTATATGGTAAAGTTCTCGGTCCACAGCATTTCTCGTAGAGATCTCGCGGCATCTAATAATAATTGAATCTGAACCTCATCATTACCTCCTTTCGTTTCGAGAGTGAAGTGGATACGATCAGCGCATTTCAATTGGCTAGCTGCGGGACCTGTGTAAGTCCATTGATCGTAGCCTCCTACGACTCGAGCTCTCTAATTTTGCGCTCTTTTTACACGCTGGGAATCTAACTTCCTACGTTTGATATCGTAACGAGCCGTTACGCGCGCGTATGCCCGTGAATGTGCATATACAGACAAGTAAAGGCAGGTACCAGGGTCCGGCCTACATGATGTTCGAAGTGCACATACGACCGATCGATCGCCCATCATTATCGGAGGTAAATGTTTCCAGTCTCTGTTCATCAATTTAAATTGGCAGCACTGTAAAAAGTACAATATAACAGAAGGTGCAGTTATCGTCCTGGATGCAAGCGACACGACGCGATAGTCGATAACGCTATGGTGGTACAAGAGGTATTACACGACCATTTGAGTTGCACGTAGCTATTAATGATACACCCCAGCGCAAATGTGAGTTTTGTATTTCGAGTAGCTGTGACCCGTTGGGGTCACTTTGAATCTTGAGGCCAAGATTCGTATGTTTATTCGATACTCTAAAAGTAAAGTATGTTTGTGATGCAAATGTGCAAAATAGGCGATTGCCGACGAGTGCAATGAGCTGAAGGAAAATTCTGCAATCACACACGTAGTAATTGCCTGTGTGCACGTGTTTCGAACGCTCTTTTTGCAACAACCGTTCAAGAAAATTATTTGGCTTTCCGCCAAATTTGCGTACACCCAGAAAAAATTTTTACTTCATTCAACAAAATCGTTTTTTTTGCCACATTTGGTTGATTTCAGAAAATATTTTTGTTAAATGAATTAATTTGCCGTTCAGATGACCAAATTCGTTTGGTTCAATCAAAGTTTTTGGTTGAATCGTTTTGTTGATTGTAGATAATATTTTATTCATTTTACAAATTTTTTTATTTGAATCTACCAAATAATCTAAGAGATCATTTTACTGGAATTAAGAAAAATATTTTGTTGAAAGCATCTTAAAAGTGACGGACGCTTGCGAACTTGGTACGATCGCGTACTCCAAATTCAACATGACAGTCCACATTCGAGACTTTTTAGCGTCACGGGAAAAAACATAAAAAATTTTGCATCTCGGTGAAGCCTATCAAAATAAGTGCGGAAGCAGAATCGATTGGGATTAAGTGATTATGTGAAAAATACGTAAAATTACTAATTGAACCTTTGTGTGTGCGGCTACGAATGCTTGATTAGATATTTGATAAAAAAAAGATTTTTTGAATCAAATAAACAAAGGATCCAGCACAATTTACATTGCAAATGGCTTGCTGTGGAATTTCCTAGTCATGTGATATTTAGTAGTTTAGTAAACAATAAATAATGCATACAAGATGACACGATTCCATGGTAAGCCATTTACAATGTAAATTTTTCTGGGTCGTTTATGGGGTTTTTTTTTGTAGAGGAGGTGAGAATGCATTTACGGCCATTTTGCAGGACGGCGGACAAATCGTGTCCGAGCCATTAATCTGTGTATATTGCTTGAATTGAAAAAATGATTGTTGACCGCTATTGTACTAATGATACTTTATTTAGCCCGCACATGTTTTTTTTCGCTGTTCAGAATATTTTCGATTTATTCCATGAAGTATGGCCCCATCGCCAGTCCTGTCACGTGTCCCTAGTGATGATAAGTGAACTTCGTGTAAATATATTTACTATAACCACAAAACTTTTCAACCTTTCTAATAGGCCCATAATATGCTACAGTATTCCTCTCCCAAATTCTAAAAAAAGAAGGATTTCGTTGTTTTTTTATTTTTTTAATCAGACTCAGAAGTCGTGTCCCCAGGAAATTGAATCGGGCGAGCGCCCACTTTGAAATCCGCCTAGCGGTTGGAAAATAGGCCGTACACAGAAAAAACTGGGGTTTCTATTAGAACCAATTTTTGGTTCCAAAGGAGCTGCAACAAAAAGGAACCTCTCTTGCTGAAAAGGAACCCAAAATGATAAATGGTTTCTAAATGAACCCAAGTGTGGATTCAAATGGTTCTAATAGAGAGCCTTTTTCTCACTTCTGCCTTGACTCACTTCAAAGATTGCACAAGTTAATGATGCAGATTATGCTTTATAATTGGAATTAAATAATATTGCACTGGAAAAAATTTAATGAAGAAACTAAAATCATAGACATTAGTCATTCTTGAAAGGAAGATATTGCACATGAAATGTGACAGTTTTTAAGGTTATGTTGCAAATCCGAAGTTTTCCACTGCGCATGTCCAAAAAGCGCGGGACTATTCAAAATGATATAATATACACTTGCAATATTAGGTTAATATAAAATTTTTTCAAGAAGCTAGGTATTTCTATAATTCAATTTAATTTGTTTTATATAAGAATGAAAAAAATTTGTTAACATTTATCTGTATGACTGTTCATAGTATTTATTGATTTCAAATAGACCCGCGCTTCTCGGCACATGCGCAGTTGAAAACGTCGGCAAACGCCGATGGCCATCTATCGGATATGAACAAACTAAAAAGGAACCCTAAATAAGAGTTCCTTTAGAGCCTGAGTTCTAAATGATCCCAAGTTTCACTTGAGCCGCAGCATTACTGATCCCTCAGTTTTTTCTGTGTAAGAGTGCTCTGCTGCGTCACCTCGCTTCAGTGAGGCTCGAGTTACCTTGAAGGAAAGTCATTGCTGATTAAATTATTTTGTTTTTGCGATAAATTAAGTGGTAATGAGTACGAAATCTATGTTTCCACTAGTAATTAATAAAATTGATTATACAATTATGGGGTTCGTTGCTGCATGAATACGAACTAAGCCTCAGAAGGAGCTTGAACGAGTGAATGGCGAAAATGTCAGTTCTGTCACATTCAGTCCTGTCACGTGACAGGGTCTGATTTTGGGTATCAGGAATTAAGTTTTCACCTACCTCTCTAATTTAAAGTACAGGTGGGGAGTGCAATCAGTCAGTGTTCCTATTCATATATGGTATTGATGAAGGGGAAGTGGAGGCGTTAAGGAGGAAGTTGTCAGGCCACTTGGCGGCCACGATGTAAAAAGAATAATTAAAGTTGTTTGTCTGCCCTGTCCAGTAAAGGGGATTTATATAAGCTGTATATAATAATAATAATATGAGCTATGTATCTAATTAAGGTAAGAATAATAAAATTATTCTGCGCTAGTTACATTTTTATTCAATTCTTTTTCTTCGTGTCCTAGCCGAAAGTACGTCATCCTGACCGCATTTCTGCCCGGGAACAGTGGCTTTTGCGGCCTGCTAGAGTTAACGCGATCTCGGATTGGCTGGGAGATTTCCGTGGCTCGCTGACGTAGCAACCTAACGTAGCAACGCTCAGTATTGTGTTATTGTGTAGTTAGCCTCTGAAAAATATTTATTTTGACAGGTGAATGGAAAAAAAAGAGCGTCGGTCTGTTCAACCTCGAAATTGATCGTTGAACGTTATTGTGATTTTTGTGCATAAAAAGACGGCACAAAACCTCAAAAATGGTCGACTCCTCGTATGAAGGTTTCTGCGGACGGGGAAGAAGTATTTCGAAAGAATATTATTACATAAAATAAAAAAGATATGTTTTTGATACCCGCCCGACCAGAAAAATCTCGGCTCCGCCTCGGCTTTGCAAAAGTCGGGCGGGCGACAGAATCCCATGCATCCGCTCAGCTGACCGAGAGCAGCAGGTGCGCTACGCGAGGTGGCCGGGAGCGCATGCTGAAGCAGGCCACAAAAGAAAAAACATCCGAGCTGTAAGCCGACAACGCATTTTATTAATTAACATTAATTATTAAACGTACTTTCGGCTGCGAATGAAGGAAAATAGTATACGACATACGGCCAGAAATATTGGATGCCTTGGCGTGCGCGATATAAGGCCTTGGCTTCGCCTCGGCCTTCATAGCACACACGCCCGGAAATCCAACTTTCTGGCCTTGGGTCGTAATGTACTATTTCTGTGTTGACTCTTCATTGTAAAAACAGGTATTTAGCCCAAAGCCAAATACACCTTACTCACAATCCCCGAAGCCCCTTAATCCCTAACCTACAAAGTCGTAACGCACAAACTCCAACCCCCAAACTCAAGCCCACAAACCCTAAACCTAAA
>CAKNXH010058022.1:159282-184001 GCA_932178445.1 Andricus quercusramuli | reverse complement strand
ATTAAACCCAAAAAGAAATGAATCAATCAGCGGCAAAATATTTCTCAGAAATTTCATGCAGATCATTCCTAAAAAAAACCTTCCTCATCCGTGAAGAATGACAGACTATTTCGAACAGTAAATACCAGATCCGTCCCACTGTGCGCTTGGACGTCCGTGACGCTTGCAGGGCTCTAATGCCTATTTTTACAACTTCGATTCGAAATATATCAAATATAGAAAGAGATATAATTACATTCGGCATGTTTGCTGATTTTTTGTCCCTCAATTGCTTAGGTATTGATGACATCGTATTCTTTCTGGAGTTGGTGTCAAGTATGGCGCTTAGTAGAATGAGTACTCTCTGCATCCATTACCTACAACAACGAGAACGGACGACTTGAATTGTAGTCTGTCTACTGCAAATGATCATTCTTTTTAATCATCGGATTTCTAAGCAGTTCATTAAGGTACAATTTGCAGCTGTAAAGAGTTTGAGACGAGAATAGTACTTTTCCAATAAGTAATTGAATGGATCTGTGCAAAAAGTGGTTAAGTTCAGATTTTGGAGACACTGGACTAATTATTGGCAACTAAACAAATTTACCTATATTATCCAAAGTTTTAAAAGAAATCCATTTACATAAACTTAGAAAATCATGAATATGCAAGTAGGCTTCCTAACCAATTCTACATACAATAGTTTTGTATAGACAGTATTATAGTATTTAAATTTGATAATTTATTTCAATACAATTATTCATGACATATATCGACGCCTCCATTCAATATGAGTCTATATGCTGATAGCGCCATCTATGAAACTATACGTAATTTGTCCCGATTCTGAGTTTATCTGCATTTCAGAACATTTTCATGAGAGCTGATTCAAGTTTGAAGTTCAAGAAAAGTCACAAGTACGCGCTAAAATAATAAAAATGGTTTTAAGTGGTCAATTAACTTTTAACCTCATAATTATCCTCTAAGTTCTATTAAACAGTAAATGTTAGATACATAAATGAACTTTCGGTGTAGATGGTCAATATAAACAAAAGCATCAATTTAGCTTTGTTATTAGCTATTCGCTAATAACAAAATTGTGTAGCGTTTAAATCATCACCTGAAAATAATTAGAATAATAATGGGAAGAGCTGTAGATTCACTTAAATCTGAGCTTATTGGATCAGCCCTCATCCCTACCGAGAGGGCATCTCAAAACATTCAGAGGAAAGTGGCAAGTCGGGTCATACACATATCAGTGAACTATCAGTCTCTATTTGAATGATTTCGTCTCTAGACATTGCCTGAAAAATTTGGGTCCTTACGATAAATTAAAAGTAAATTTCTGAATGCATTTGAATACGAAAGATAAACATTTTCGCACGCAATGCTTTTTAATCCGAGACTTCACATTCGTTTTAATGCTTTCTAATGCGACCGAATGAGAGAAAATTTCAGAGCGAAATGAAAACTTTTTTAATTGAGAGTTCGCATTACTTTGAATCCTTTTGAAAGCGAAAGAATGAAGACTCATTTTTTGAGCGAGGTAAAAACTTTTCAATGCCAGTGAAAACTTTTTATTGCGAGAGTTCGTACTGGTTTGAATACTTTTCAATACGAATTAATGATGGAAATGTTTCGGTTGATGAAAACTTTTTAATACGAAAGTTCGCATTAGCTTTAATGATTTTAAATGCGATCGAATGAGAAGAATGTTGTGCGTGAATTGGAAACTTTTTAATGCGAAATGTCGCATTGGTTTAAATTTTGCAAATTCCAAAAGTTATTGGAATACTTTTGAATGCGTAACCGCAGATTAAAATTTTATTCAATATTTTATAAAGTTTTAATTTATTTATTAATATTTATATATTTATTTTACATTATTTCAAAAAAGTTGTAAAATAAACAGGAACCGCTTGATTTTTTTATAATTTCTTAATATTGAGATCTCGCATTCGGTGTCTTGAAGTTTCATGCGAACCAATACTTTGTAATGCGAATCATCGACACTGTCGTTTCGCGTTCAGCGTGATGAAGTGTAATGCGAACCAGTACGAACTAATACTCTTAAAATCTTTTTTTCGGAACAGAAAACAGAATTGAATCGCATTCAAAATGTCAGGACATTTTAATATTTTTCAATACGACGTTTTTTGCAGGGGTATTCAGAACTTATCAAGGCAAATTTTATATATTTGTAGCCTTATAAATTCGTAGATTCTGATTTTGAAACTCTCAAATCCCTTATTTCAAAATTGAAAACAGAAGTTATTTTTGTATTTCAAGCTCTTAAATGTGGCATCCGTTGTTACCCCCGCAGCTTAGCCATCAAAACTTGCTACAGAAACTCTATCTACCTGGATCGTTGGCTAGAATAAACAGGACTAAAATACACCCAGAAATAGGCCCAGGGTGACCAAACATCTTAAGAAGGAGCCCTTTGTCCGTAAGCACGTCTGAATCACGAAATTGAGAAAAAATTGTTTTACAATTAGCGATTTGAGAATACGATATTTGGAATCTACACATTTTTGCGATTTGAGGCATACGCGATATGTATGAAAAAGTTAAAACCTTTACAAGCAATAAATGCGAAAATATATTGTTCCATGTGGTGCAAAATTTTCCAAGTATACCCACTTAAAATTTTTTTGTCCCCAATCTTATTGAAACTCGACTGAATCATTGTGCTAGCGGGTCACATGTTTTGATCTTTTATATTTTCAATAATTCATAACGTCTGCTAGAGTTATCGAAATTAACGTTTACATGAGGGGTTTGGAAAGGAATTTATCTGAAGTTTGCAATAAAATGAACCTCTTTTTATAAAAAAAATTAATTTGACCTTGAATTTTTAATTTCAAATGTATTTTTGAGCTTTTCTCCCAATGCGACCCCTTTTATTGCTTCCTCATAGAGGAAGCTTTGTAATGGTAACATTTTCGAAAATTTTTAAATCCATTTAATTAAACCCTCCCTAATTTAGAAATGTCTAATACAATGTTCTAAGCAATTGTCCGGATGTGTGTGTGTGTGTGTATCACGCTTTTTTGTGAACATGATAACTAGAAAACGGTTGCAGATGATTCGATTAAATTTGGAGGGCTTATTTTCCTCACAAATATCTTGAAACTGACCGAAGGATTTTTTTAAATATTTAATACATTTTTTTAGCACTCAATATAATTTAAAAAATCGGTTTTTAGAGTAAAACTTTTTTCAATAGCATAACTCTAAGTTGATGTAAGAATATAAAAGATTTTTTGGTTCGAGACCAATCGATTCACCTCTAATATCGATACATTTTATTGAAGATTAGGGAAGTTATGGTAATTTATATATTTTGAGAATCGGTTTTTCATAGCAAAACTTCTTTCATTAACGTAATTCAAAGTTGACGCAAGAACAGAAAAGATGTGTTGATTCCAGGCGAATCGATTGACCTACAATATTAATACATTTTATTGAAGAGTAAGGAAACTATAGTAATGCATAATATTTGAAAGTACGGTTTTTCATAGTGAAACTTTTTTGTTCAACATAATTCAAAGTTGATGCAAGAATATGAAAGATTCCTTGGTTCGAGACAAATCGACTGGCCTATAATATTAATACATTTTATTGAAGAGTAGAGAAGTTATGGTTATCTATATATTTTTTAAATCGTTCTTCACAGTAAAAGTTTTCTTATTCTCTTAATTTAAAGTTGATGCTGGAATAGAAAAGTTAAGTTAATTCAAGAAGAATCGATGGACCTATCATTTTAATACATTTTATGGAAAAGTAAGGATGCTATGGTAATGCATAATATTTGAAAACACGGGTTTTTATGGTAAAACTTTTTTCACTAACATAATTTAAAATTGATGCAAGCACGGCAAAAATTTCCTGATATGAGGCGAATCGATTAATCTATAATATTAATACACTTTATTAAAGATTAAGGAAGTAATGCTCATTTATAATATTTGAATTATCTGTCTCAAACAGAAAAACTTTTTTCATCGACATAATTCAAAGGTGCCGCATGAATAGAAAACTTATTGATCATAAATTTTCAAATAGAATAATTCTGACAATTCTTGTAAAAAAATCACAGAGCCGTAAAAGGGACAGGGTGCGACAGAATTTTTCCTTTGCCTTTTCCAGCTCGAAAAATTATCATTTCGAATACAAAATTTGATTTATCTGATTTGTCTTTGTATTCAAAACAGTTTTTGTATCATTTTGTAATTTTGTATTTTTTGTAAATATCTATTTTTAAATTGAGTAAAATGAAGACTTTGGTTAGTCTATTATCGAAAAAAAACTAATGTTTCCTCTATGAGGAAGCAAATACATTTTCTAACGGGAAGCAAAGTGCTCGTGAAATGAGCACCATATAATCATAAATACAAACTAAGTGGAAACACTCGAGATCGAATTCACAGCTAGTTTTGCTAAAGATAATTCGAAAAGAAAGCTTTACTTTCTTTCTTCAAAAAATTACCCTAGCCTGTGAATGGGATTAGAGGAATTAGTTGCCGTAGAGTAGACCTGAAGCGCAACAGGTGCCACGCGCCGATTAGCTGAAGCACTGCCCTAGGTCAGGGCTCACCACTTTCAGCAGGTGCTGACTGCCACGACAAGTGCATGACTGCCACCTTTTTTTTCTGTCATTTTTTCCTTAGTTTTCCAGGAATTGAGCGAAGGGTTACGGTCACGGTGAATTACGCCTGGGCGTCCTTCACACCGGGCGGTCTGAATTTTGTTTGTACTCAAATTCAAAATATATTTTATTCCAGAGGGAGGTATAATGACCGTGAAGGACTAGGGACCAGTCGAACGACAAGATTTATAAGGGCCTGTTTGACCTAGTTCCGCGACTGCCAGTCGGCAGTCGTTGCAGTCACTGACTGCCTTCTGGAGAGCCCTGCCCTAGGTGTACTATAGTGCCCGAATTATTCCAATAATTAATTAAACTATTTTGTCTCTGTTCTTGGCTCTTGTTATGTATATCTCTGATGAAGTAGGTTATATTATACATATATATATATATATATATATTCCTGACAAATACAACACATGGCTTTAGTACCCATTAGAGAAAAGAGTGCAATATTTTAACTTTGTATGAAATATTGACAAAATACCTAGCACGAATTATTCGATTCGAAGGCAGCTTACTCATTTCAGTAACATTTAATTTCATCAACATATCATTCATTATGATTTGAAAAAAATGTGAGGCTCACTATTGCATGAAAGGGGCTTGATTTTCAGTTCTGAAGAAAATCATAAAACAACAGCTGAAAAACTTCAAATTCGATTTCCTCCTGCGAAGATAGTGCCCGGCACAAAAAAGTACCATTCTTTTGTACCTGCTTCAGAATCATATTTTAATCTAAAAAATCTATTCTCCATCGTTACAATATACTGTTTTTCCAAAGACAAAGGTAGTGAAAAAAGGCATATAGAAGAAGCTTTCGTGAAATATAATCATAAAACCAATTTCTGGTGGCATTATTGGGAGAGGCGAGAGGACTCACATCAAAAAGCAGCCTGAATTGTGAGAGACGAGGGGACTCAAAAAAAAACACCCTGAAATTAGGCAGCATAGGTTTGGAACAATGTAAGTGAGAAATCAAAAAGGTGTTCAATCGTATGTGACAAACTGTTGGTGGCAGCAGTGGGGCTTTCTCCTGCTGTTGTCCCCATTCAGCGGCGCTACTAGTAACTTTTGTGACTAGGCAGCTAATCTGATGTTCTAAAATGTATGCATCATTTATCATCCTCAATTATGGCAGTAATGCCTCAACGCAAATAATCGAGTGAACTTTTGAATATAGAGTACATCCAAGTTAAAGCAAAACCCCACGCATTAAATTGCTAAAGGACCTAGCCTTAATTAGCTCGGTATTTTTAACCTGGCAATTTGTCCATTTCAGTGGAAATATTGGAACTCATCTCGAGGGTTCCCTGTGATTATTTTCTAGGTTACACACAAGAATAAGACTTGAATCTTGTACTCATGCCTTAGTTGGCTAGAGTGCCACCACATCAAAGCCAAAACCCACGCATTAATTTGCTAGGGGACCTCGCCGTAATTGGCTCGGTATTTTTGATTTGGCCATATTTCGCTATTCAACGAGATATTGGACTTTAATTCAAGACCGATGTCCGCGAACCTGAACCAATCGTTTTTATTACTGCCGCAGTTTCCGCCGAAATTCGTGAACTTCAAGAATTGTGCTCTCAAAAGCTAAAAACACAGGAACAATTTTCCCTGTGGTTCGAGAAAGCCTTGAATAGAGCGGAAGCTCACATAAACCTCCTCAAAGCTGCTAAACAGGGATTCGGAAATAATCCTAGCACTTCCGGAAGTAATCAGATGCAGGTCCGGATTCCGAGGTTGGAGGTCTCATAATACTAAATAGAGGTTAAAAGAATTGGGTGGTGTTTCTAACTCAACAAGCTGTTCTTTCCGATGAGAAGCATACGATCCGACCAAAGGTAATTTTACACATGTTAACTATGTTGTTAGGGAAGAAAGAACAATGTCGCTAATTCTGAATCGAAATTAATTCCAATCCAGTATAATCCAGTATAATCTGTATGTCCAACCACAAACTGAACTCACAAATTGACTCGTGGGATCGCGTGCCCTACTGGAAAGGCAAAGCTTTCCTCGCTGAATTCAACAATTCAAGCATCTGACTCATTTATCATATCAAAAAAAGGGAAGAAAATAACAGAAAAATAATATCAAGGAGCTTCAATGAAACCTAAGATCAGTTTAAGCTACTGGGGTCTTTCCGTCTGTAGAGGTACGTTGAGGCGAAAGCCTCTGTTGTCGAGGATGAGACTAATTATTTACTATGTCCATAGGGCGAGAAATAAGAAGAGTTCACATTAAAACTTGTTTTGATTTCAATTATTTTACAACCCACTCTCTCTGCATCCGCTGAGAATTTCCTCGTTTCTCCAGGCCCGTTGAAGAGGGTGAGGTGTATAACCCTATGCTACAAGGTGTTCAGAGTACAATCCATTAATGCTTGAATGCTGAAATAAGAATATGCTGAGATAAAACAATGTCGGCCGCCTCCAATGAAGTAGCCTTAGCTAACGGCCACCAATCTCGGAAAAGAAAAAAAAGGTACGGTACGAAACACCAGAAGACCGCTTGCGCACGTCCGAGTGCGACCATATACCATGACCTGATTTTCCCCGGTAAAAGAAACGGGTGCCGTGTGCGTAGTTCGGCTGACCATCCGACCGATAAACTCTGTGCCTGAAGCCGCCCCTGTGAATCCAAGCGTGCCTATCTTGGTAATGAACCTGGACCAGGAAGAGGCCCATTTACAAAGAAGACGTCCGGTTCAAGGAGAAAACCACCCTAATTGCGTAGCCGAAAATCCCGAACGCGAAGAAATTGCACCAGTTTCGGTACTCGAAAACGGTGACCTCTCGGACGACGCCACGGTGATCCTAGATTCAGAGATCGAAATCCTTGATTAGGGATATTAGGCCGACTTGGGAAACCAAATAAGAAAGATGAAAATAAAAATTCCGGCGTGGCGCATCCTAGCCCTCCCTTTGAAGCTGACCTTCGAATCGTCAGCCGAGGAATTTCCTAATCACAGGTCAATTATTAAAATTAACCAACCAATTTTGAAGGAAATAAAAAATTCCGGTGTGGTGAACGTATGTCACCCCTATCCTGCGAAAACGAATAGATTAATGCCACCCTTCGTCACTGAATTTGCGTCTTCAGCCGGAAGGCGACTGCCCACTCCAGTTGAACTACACGGCGACGATTTTCAAGAAGGGTTAGCCGAATTAGGAAACTGAATAATGAAAATAAAAATTCCGGAGTGGTGCGCCCTAGTCATCCCTCTGAGTTGAACTTTGAGTCGTCAACGAGGATTCTTTTAATCACCGTCGATTATTAAGTAAACCAAATAAATACCAATTTCGGTCAAAATAAATAGAAACTCTGGTGTGGTGCGCCCTCACTACCCTTTTCCTATGAAAAATAAAATCGAATCTGGGCCCCTTACGTGTTCGAAACGGATCCTCTCTAGAATCCATGATTTCAGGCTGCCTTCTTCCACAAAAATTCTGGTGTGGTAAGAAAAAGTACTGCTGGATCCAAGGACCTCTGCGATGAAATCGAGATCATCCCAGGATCCCAAGTCATCAATAAACCCAAGCTCTAAGGGAAAGGAAGGCTCATTTTTAGTACAGCCAACGGACCTTACACAATATTCGGATTCACTGAGAATGATAAAGTGATACTTGAGACGGACACCGGCGAACGGTTCAGGAAACCTAAAGATAAAGTCAAGATCGTTCATTGCCATGAAGGAAGAAGAAGAAGAGCAACATCTAGGGGATGCCTCCATCAAGGATGAAGCCTTTTCCATCAATAAGTGATCCTTGGATGACTTAGAACGACATATCAGCGAAATAAACATACAACGTCGAGTCAAGCCTCATCATATGACGCTGAGCAAGGGTTCCTACGTCAGCCTGACCCTACTCGCTATAGGGTTATGATGTTATTACTGCCACCCTCGTGTTAGGTTTAAAGTTTACACGGTGTGCCAACACAGCCGTTTTTCTTTTGTTTAAATGAAGATGAGAATAAAATTTCCATGCAGTTAAAGAGGATACAACGATATAAACGAAAGAAAAACGCGTCATGTAGTTTGGGAACGATCCCCCAGCTACAATCAAACCAACGTTGAAGTTGTACGACTCTGAGAGAGCCCCGGAGAAACTTACATTAAAATAAAATCACTTTCGACAAGTCAATGACCATCGACAAGCATGAGCAACTCTGCTACAACCATTCTAAAAGATAATAACTATTTATATAGTGAGCTTGGCGTATGCGTGTGGGTATGTGTGTACATATGGGGGCACGAAAGATTGAAACCGATTTTCATTCCTTTTTAACACTTCAGACTTTTCAGACACATAGAACAGAGGGTTAAATTGGCCCGAGAATTAATTAAAGGGAAAGAAAGAAAGAGAGAGGCCTTTGCAATAAGAAATTTCCTTTCAAATGGTTCCAGATAACAATTATCAAGCCATCCGTGACTTCCTAGTTCATTTAAGATCATGCTCCGTAGTTTTTTTTTACAATTTTCATATCATACATTTCCGAAGTTTTCCTTCACGTCTAAATTAGGATGTTGTTGAATCCCAAACAGAAATTTTGAAAAACTTATGCACGAAATGGAAAAGGGGAGGGTCTATGCACAGTAAGGATTAAATTTTGTTTGTATTGGATAAGAATTGCAGCATTCATGTAGAATTGAATGCTAAAACAAAAAAGTCCATATAACTTTTGTTCAATGAACAATTTGTATGCAAACCATTTCTTCTTTTTCGACAGCATGCTTAGGTTTCTCCTTCAAAACCAGCTGGTAAGCCAATTTCCAAAGATTATGTGTTACCAGCTTTTGAAGTCATAATAATTAATAAATGTGTTTACGATTGTACCAGTTTGAATAGAATGTGTTTAGAATTGAAAATTTCCTTATAGATCAGGACTATTCAAAATCAATTAAGAGAACTGAACACTTTTAAATATGCATAACTTCAAATACATGACGATTTACATTTTACGACTAGAAATTAAAGAAAAAAAATAAACTGAATGTTTAAATTTCAACGCTTCTGAATTGCTAGAAGTTTAAATTGTTACTGCATTTTTTTACTATAGTTTAGCATTAAAACTAATTAGACGAAATTGCTCACCTTTAGGAACAGAAGAATAAGTTAAATCATTCAATAATATGAACTTCATTTGAAACTGAAAACAAGGGTAGATCTTATTCACCAGAAATTGTGATGTCAAAACGTTTTATACTTAAATCCTCTAAGATGTCAGTTATTTTTACCGGATTTAAATAATTCAAGAATTGATCATTATTAAATTGTCTTTTATACTTTCAAAATTCTATCAATTCAATTTTTGCCAATTTTTTTCAACTTTTTGTCAAAAGTTAATGATAGATGTATGCTATATTCATATTACATTGCTAATATAAGTGGAAAAGAGTAGTGAGTCCTGAAAAAGTACAACAAAGAAGTGAAAATGCTCGCCTATGACGTCGCTTCTGCTGCTACTGCAACAGCAAGCTAAATCGTTTGGTGCCGCTGTACTCCCGATCCGAGTAGACGTCGTGGATTTCAACTTACTACAAATGTCGTTATTCCTAGCGCTTTACTATAAACGTAGAACGTTATGCACCGGTAGTAGAACTGATAGTCCGAAAATTTTTTGTAATGAAATAAGAGCCAAAACGCGATAGGGGTCAATTGACTCGAAAAAAGCCATCTCTCTGCAAGCAACCGCTGCGGAAATTTACCACTTCAAAAATGAAATCACCGCCCGGTACTTCTAGTGTTGAATCTTCGATCAAAATTCGGACAATTTTTACATATTACATTGAAAATTAAAACGGGAAAAATATGAGACGAGACCTAATAGAGAAATTGTATCGAAATTTTGAACATTTAAATTCTAAACTACAACATTGTGAAAATTTGAAATTCAAACCCACCGAAACCTAATCAAAAAATTAAATTAAAAAGAAAAAGGGGATTTAGTTCCAAGAGCTCAAGGATTGAGCTGTCTTATAATTGCACATTTAAAACTATAATTTAATACATTATTTTAAATATAATTTTAACTATACACTTACTAATGGAAAAATGTTAGAGTTAATGAACTGAACTTGAAGAGTCATGAATTGAACTATTCAGAGCTTCCTCTAAAAAAATTGAAGAATTCTTAAACTAGGATTCTTAAAATAATTGTTAAAAGAAATTAATTTTTAAATCATGCATCACGATTTTCGTTTTGAATTTCATCAATTTAATCTAAAGTGCAACGTTAACACCTGAATTCTTCAACTTTTATAGCATACGATCAGAATTATACCCATTTTGTTCATTATCTGGTCCTGGACTGCAATCTTTCCGATGAAACGAGCGGAGTTTTATGAATTCAATTAAATTTCGTAAAAGCCTGAAAGATTTATCAGAATACCTTGAAAGCTCTTGAAATCGCTTGGAGTCTTTTGAAACATCTTGAAACCCTGCAGTTCATGTGAGATCGTTCCGTATCTTCCGAAATTCGAACAAATCCCTTACAGCCGCATGCAATTTTTTTCTCCTTAGAATCATTTGAAACACATGGAATCTTTTATTTAGAATACCCAAAGTTATCTTAAATGTTTTGAAATTCCATTACACTACTAAAGTAAATTGAAAATTATCAAAACATTAGAAATTATGATAAATCCCAATTATATATGATTTGATTTGAGCGACTCGAATGTTAGATTCATACATTAGTGTTAAGCAGATTCAAATTTTATTCTTAAATTCTTAACAATACCTGATCTTGGCCTAATCAATCAATCACTTAAAATGTCGCAAATTTAATATTACACGATATAATGCTATTCAAAATTATGTTTCTACATTTTCTGTTTTCTTTTTTTTTTGTTTTTTGAGAAATTATGTTCGATATTAATTTTTTAAATTTCATGTCCAAATTGGAGACTTCTTTAATTATGAAATCATTCAGTTGATGATGTATAATTCTAAAATCTTTTATTTTATAACACTTTTGAATTATCCTAATCAAAGGAATCCAAAATGGCACCATTTAAAATTAAAACGAAAAAAAACTTGAATTTCACTAAATTTAAATTCGAAGCGATTAAAATTAGACAATTTTTAAATATAGAACTGAACCTAATGCTTTACAGAAAAAGTTTTCGTAATTACAGAAATCTAAATTTTTATTGAACGAGACAACTTCAATTTTGAACCTAAAAGATAAATCTTCAACCAAGCATATCATTTTTCTACCAGAATATACGAACTTTCAGCAAAATGAATGAATTAATCAACAAAAAGATTCAACCCGCATCAAAAAATATTGTGAATTGAAATTATAAACAGTTATATCCTTGAATTTAAGTAAATAGGTTTAATTCGAAACAAGAAATGTATGTATTTATTCTCTCCCTTTTACGGGTTTGAGGGCCTCCGCTCCCTTTACAGTACGTTAAAAAACCACTTAAACTACCTTAATAATACTTACTACCTAAATAACAGTATTCTACTTACATTAAATTATATGCTATCGCTTTGTCTTAACTAAATTACTCTCGAGATTTGCTGACTATTGAGTTTCCTGGGCTTCCGTTTCCTCTTACCAGTTCCGTTAACATGATTTTAACGTTTCATTTAATTTACTGTCCTTTTATAGGAGTGTGCGCTTGGCCTTTCCCTAATACATGCCCCTTACTTTCTCTCATTTCTTCCAGTCTCCTCATACATCTTGCCCCTTGTCCACGTCCATCCAAAATCCACCTTATCCTGTCATCCACACTCTCACCACCTGTTTCCTCCCCCGTACATCTCTCTAAAACATGCCCCCATGATTCTATCTCGTGATAACAGACTCTACATCTTCTTTCCTCTTCATCCATCCAGTACCTACACTCTCTCATTCCTTCTCCCATCCTAAATCGTATAATGTGGTGCCATTTACTCTCCTTCCTAACCCCTTTTTAAATATTCTGGTTCTCCTTCCGCCTTAACTACCTTATACCACCTGTTATACTTAGATTCCACGGTTTTCTTCCATCTTACCTCCTTCTCCGCTACTAAGACTACATCGTCTGCATACGCTAACTAATATAACTTGCTACTTCCCACAACCGTTCCCCCTTTTCCTTTCTTCTTCAGTTTCTCCTCTAGATCTGCCAGCAAAAGACTGAATAGTAGTGGGCTCAGTGAGCACCCTTGCTTGATCCACCTTCCGCTCCAGAAAATCTCCCCTTTTTGTTTCCCAATCCTCACCCTTATCTTAGTCTCTTCGAATATCTCTTTTCTCCTCTCGACTAATCTTTCATCCACCCACCTCTCTTTCATAAGCTGCCATAACACCTTCCTGTTTAACGAGTCAAAAGCAGCTTTAAAGTCGACAAATAAGGCTAATAATTTTCTTCTCTACCTCGCTAAATTCCTATTCACTAGATAATTCAGTACGTAGATGTTGTCTACTGTTCCCATCCCTTCCCTGAAGCCCGTCTGATTATGTGGAATAATCCGCTTCTCTTCCACCTCACTTTCTAATCTCTTTCTGAGAATCTCCGTATATATTTTGTAGCCCACCGACATAAGTGTGATTCCCCTATACTCCTCCACCTTCTTGCCCTCTTCTTGTCCCATCATCCCCTCTTCATTCCCTCCTCCTCTTTTCTTGGCCTTACCTCTTTCTTCATCCTCTTCGTTAGTTCTCTTAGCTTATCAAGACGCGCGTCCACGTCTTCCCCATCCAGTCTTCTAAACTCCTCGTTCTCCATTCTTTCTTTAAGTTCTGTCAATTTATCCTCCCCCCCCCCCCCCATCTACCCGTTTTTAATTTTCTTTCGCCAGTTCTTTCCCTTGTTTCGCTATGCCGCTTCCATTCTGAACATTTCAATGTCGCTATTAGCGGGAAGTGTTCTGAGCCTATTTCATTACCTACTTCCACTTTATCCATTCTCTTTCTTATTCTTTCTTCTGCTAGAATATAATCTATCACTGTCTCCCCTTTACTTATGAAAGTCACTTTCCTTTCTTCATCTCCCCTAATATTTTCATTGCAAATGAATCACCCCTCCGTCCTGACAGGTTCAAAAGTGTTTTATCCTACCGATCTATCTCCCTGTGCTTGGAATTTCTTCGAAAAGTTTCGCTATCTTCATCTCATATCTGCCTCCCCCCCTAACTCTCCTGTCCATGCGTTTACGTCTCCTCCTATCAAGACCAACTCTTCATTCCTTTCCTCCATCCATTCCCTTAATACTCTCCATCCTTCCTCTTCTCCTCTTCTTCTATACACACAAACGATCTCTACCCTCTCTTTCGCTACCGTTATTCTTCTCACCATCACGCTTTCCAGCTTTTCTTCTTGCTCTTCCACTCTTTCATTTCCCATCAGCCCTTTTTTCCCCTGACACCATACCTCCCATCGCTCTTTCCTTCCAATGTTCTTTCCTCGCTTCTTGCATTGTCCACACATACCCCTTCGGCAACTTTCGTTTCAAGCCCTTCCAATTATTTTCATTCACCAACGTTTCACTCAGCATTACCACGTACCATTTTCCAATAGCCTCCCAGAATCCCTCATTCTTGTTTTTTAGCCCTGACATATTCCAGAAAGCCACAGTAACTCCTCTCTTTTTGTCCTTCCCCTCCTCCTTCTAGTGCTCAGTTTTTCTTTTCTGGTGAAAACTCCGCCCCGTCTCTCCTACTCTCATTACTTTCGTTGACACTTCTTATAAGTGTTGATCCCTCTGCTCTCAGCTCTTCTCTCTCTTCGTCCCAGATCCACTTCATCCCATTCACCCCCAACCTGTCTTTCCCTATCCAAACATTACCCCCGTTCCTCCTCTCTATCCATGCTCTCCGTTCGATCATCCACTTCCTCTCTCTCTCTCTCTCTCTCTCTCCATGTCAGGTCCTCTTCAATTATTTCATTCCTATCCTTTAGTAGCCTTTTCCTTTCAATAATTTCTCTTTTCTCCTCCTCGCTTCCCACTTTTACCATGAGCACATCTGTTTTCCCTTCTGTCTTGCTTCCCAGTACCTTCACCGCGTCCACTCTCACATGAGCCCCAACATCATTCATCAGGTTCTCCACTTCTTCCTTTCCCGAGTCGCTTTTTGCTGTAATTCCTTTAATTACTATGTTTCGCTTTCTTTTCTCTTTCTCTTCTTCTTCTAGTCTTACTTCTATTTCATTCAGCCGTCTGCGCATTCTCTCATTTTCTTCCTCCATTTTCCTATTATCCCCCTTAACTACGTCTTCTACTCCCACAGCTTCCTTCTTTTCACTCCCGCATTCTAGTTTCCTGACCCTCTCCTCAAGCAAACTCATTTCAGTTTTCCTTTCATTCTCACTCTCTATCTGTTTACTCTCTATACTAACCACTTTCCTGAATAACTCCTCTTTCTCGGCCTTCCACAGAGCATCCCACTCCTCCCATTTTTTTCTCATTTTTTTCACATCCTCCCTGACCTCTTCCCCATGTGTCCTCGCTCTCTAATGCAGTAATATTCTAATGCAGAGTAAATGCAGGTTTCCTCTCTGAGGCCTCTGATGAGTTTCTCGAGGCCTTCTAGACTACTCCCCCTGACCTCCTTTCAGGTGGTGTTCTCTGCCTACTCTTTTTGAGTGCCTTCTCATTTTCCCCTTCCTCATCTAACTGGTCTCTAACCCTTTTATTATCCTCCAACTTCTCCCCTTCGCTAGTCATGGTCGCTGGTTGTCGCCACTTATCAAAGAAACCCTTCGCTTTCGTACTATTCGAGCCGTTCGCTCTTTGTAGCTTTTGCAGGTTTGTCGGTCTGCCTCGTTTGCTTGCTACCGTCTCTTCACCCTCCTTACCGAGCTTCACGAACACCTCTGCCTTATCACCACTTTCATTATCGCCAACGCTACCTTCGATATTCGCGCTCGCCTCATTCTCTTGCCTAAATTCGCTTGTAATTCTCGACCCTCTCTCTGTATCCACCTCCTGCTGCCCTCTCTCTGTCTTTCCTGGACTTCGTGTGACCGGCATTTTGCCACGCACTCTTTCCTACGTCACGTTTCCTTTTCCCTCGCTTTAAATCTCCCCTGCAAATGTTTCAATCTAGCTCTGAAGCCACCACTCCAACAAATCACTCAGAATCTCTCACACTATAACTCACGACTCTTGAACAACTGTTTCATCTCATTCATCCAACTCTCACACTCACCTGTCACTCACCCCGCGTGAAAAACACGCCACTTTTCACAACCGTTCCTGACCTCAAAATCCTTCTCTTTCGCTTTTGAAAATTATATATCATTCACCACCCTTATACCAACCCCGGCACTCTCACTTATTCCTTAGCCCTTAAACACTCTACTCATCGCCCTTTCTCCTCTCAAACTCCCTTTACCCTTCACCAAAGCCAAAAGGTTAGCACCACAAAAAATCACAAACAATCGCGATCGGTACCGGAAACGGAAGCCAACAAGAAATGTAATGATCGATATTTCAACCAAGGTGATTTATTTTTTAACCAAATAAATGAAAGATGAAATATCTACAAGAAGTAATTAATTTTCAAACCAAATAAAATAGTCCAAGAAAATAATCAAGTTTTTAATTAACAATTTTTTAATTCAAGGAAAAAAATATAAACAGACTGTTTAATTTTCCATGCCCAAAGGATTCAATTTCTATCAACCAAAAAGAAACCTAAAATAAAAAGTTCTAAAATAAAAACAATAATTATTTTCTAAAATTTTTTATTAAAGCCAGAATAAATCAGAAGTAAGCGACTAAAACGTCAAAATCAAGTCAGCACAAAAAAATATCACAAAACAAAAAAATTGCAAAAGATTTGTCTTATAATGGAAAAAAAATTCTTTCTTTAAGGATCACATAAAGTGCACACTTCATTATTATAACAAGTTGTTCAAAATTTTAGGATTTACAATTATATGAAAATTAATATAACATCGTAATAAACGTTTTCTTTTCCAGGCCAACGCACAAGGTTATACGCTATGCTTGGAGAGAGAAATTCGTGACGTCACGTGAGACTATATATTAAGCTCTAGGTCTAAGCGAAGATGGATAATAGCGCCAATTAAAATGAAAATATTGTAAGATATTTATACACTACCGTGGGAAAGTGTTGGTTTTAAAGAAATTCAAGAACCCAGCAAAAAAGAAAGTATTGATACGAATTGAATTGAAAAGATCAAGACACCCTGCAAATCCAGCTTTGCGACAATGACGCATTGGACCTATGTGTCAATGCATGTAAATTCGTGAATACGGTATTTCAATTTTGAATCTTTCTATACGTACAAATATAGTGCAAAAGTCTAAATTCAGCGAATACCCTTCAATGCGTCAGCACGCAAACGCTTCAACATTGGTTAATGCGTCTGAATTCTTGAGAGTAAAATACACACTTGAATTCGCTCCAATGCTTTACGGCGAATTTCAGTAAGTGTTGATTCATACAATATAATCCGTAACAGGAAAATCAACGTGCAGGGCATATAGAATTTATTGTAAATGCTTAGTAAATTGTCTCGTAGCTCAGTGGCGGGTACTCTGGACTGATATACGAGGGATCGCTGTTTCAATTCTCGACGCATGGACTTTTTATGAATTTTTTTTCTGATTGACCTCGACCACGCATTCATACGAATTCACACGCATTCAATTTGCGCCGTCTCAATTCATCAAAATGCGTCTCAATGCGTTCGAACGAATCAGAAAACGGGATTCACGCGCATTACAAAAATGTTAATTCGCCCTAATCCGTATCAATTCTTTCTTTTTTGCTGGGAATTTCTCGAATTTTGTTCAACCTGCCGCATGACCTAAGCAAGTTGTGGCACATATCTCAAATATATACCGCTAATTCTTTGAAGTCTTATCTTTAATCTCAGCCAATAAAACTTAAAAAATCTTCACGGGTTCTCGAGATATGACTAAAACTGTCCAAGCCTCAAATATCAAGTTTCATTCGACGATTACCGCTGTCGACTGGAAGAGCGGCCGTCGCCGAGAATCTCTCAGATTTTGTTTCTTAACTTCTACTCGTGCTGTGACTTAGGGCACTCAGGGAAAACGGAAATTAACCCTCAAACGGCACACTAGTGCGAATTCGCACCAGCAAAAATTTCAAAGCGCTGATATTTTTTTTAAAACTATTTTCAAGGTCTCTCACCGCTACGTTAAATATGTCCATACACCCACAAATACATGACGCGTAAACAGATAGTCATCCGCCTGCGAGCAGCCGCGTGAGACACTGTAAAAGTTTCAAGTGGTGCAAATTCGCACTAGTGTGCCGTTAGAAGGTGCCAAGTCGTGTTTTATGAAAAATTGTAAAACGTTGTTTCTGTGCCTGAAACAAGATCTTTCATAAAAAGGTAAGTTAATTTGTTCATAAATATGTCTATAAACAAAAAGAAAGATTATAAGCAATAATAAATAACATTTCATGAACCAGTGAAAATATTGCACGAAAAGCACCAAGTTTACAATTACTCGCTATTGTTAGGCTTTAAATTGATATGATGATATTTTTTCAACAATTTTTTTTTTTTACTTTAAGAATGGCGGAGTAAGGACGTCGTTACAGTTTGGGAAGTTCTAGGACTGTTCTGCAGGCACTAGCAGAAGAGTCTGAAGACGATGTGCGTCGATCACAGATCTTCTGTCTGCGTTGACTGCATTGGTCTTAATGAATAATGTTCAATGATGATTGTCATAAGAGTAATAGTTTCACAATATAATAATGTTCATTTTTTTCTAAAAATAGGTAGTACAACTTTGTTCTTTTCTTTAAATATTCTATGTACTTTTACTCTTTCCTAACAAACCCTCACATCGCACAGCACCACCCTGACACACTTCACTGATCAATCTTTTTACCAATCAGTCACATGGAGAGCTTCCCAAATTTATGATAAAATGAATTCTTTCAAACTTTAACACACAAAAAAAACACTATTTATGCAATAATATGCTTGTATACTACAAAAATAACAATGTGTGCTGTCCTGCACTCGTGATATACTTCATACGAAAATACCGAAAATCTGACACATCTGGAAAAATACTTTATGTAATTTTCTCGGATTGGCATATTTTTTTCATGAAAGAACATCTATTTAAATAAAGAATTGCGTTAGTTACGTTTTAATACCTTTAATTTTGAAACAATTATGTTTTTTTGTTGAAAATGTCTATTTTTCAAGAAAGCCTTTTTTTAATAACAATTTTGTGATGAGTTGATATAATTTTCGATAAATTTAAGTCGCCCCAACGGATTGGGCGAGAAATTTTACCCCAAAATCATATATTTATACGCAGATTTTGGAAATTATTTTCATATTAAAATGTTCAGTTGAAATCACAAAATCCCAATTCGCACTAGTGTGCCGTTTACGTATGCTGGGTTGAAGTGTGCCGTTTGAGGGTTAAAAGAATGTAATCTGTGAAATCTCATCTTCAATTTAAGCCAATAAAACTTCTGAAATATTCAGGAGCTCCCAAAATATAACAATAAATGTCCAAGGGTGTCTGCGTTACGCGCTATTTTGAAGTAATGGAAAAGTAAATTATCCTAAAAAAACAACGAAAAGCAAATTGCTTGAGGTTATCTAGAACTGTGAAAAGTAAACAAAAGTGATATCTCTGAAATAATGAAGTGTGGTGCTGTTTTGCGATTAAAGAATGCTTAAAAAATGTTGAGTAGATACTATTGAAACCTAAAGCGTGATTTGAAGCTATCCCAGGAAAAAAAGAAAGAATTGATATGGATTGGGGCAAATTAACATTTTTTTAATGTGCATGAATTCCGTTTTCTGATTCGTTTAAACGAATTGAGACGCGTTTAGATGAATTGACACAGCGCGAATTGAATGCGTGTGAATTCATATGAATACGTGCTCAAAGTCAATTCGAAAAAAAAATTAATAAAAGATGCATGCGTCGAGACTTGAACCAGCGATCCTTCATGTATCAGTCCAGAGTTACCCCACTGTGCGGCGGGACAATTTAGTAAACATTTACAATAAATACTGTATGCCCCGCTCGTTGGTTTTCCTGTTACGGATTAAATTGTATAAATCAAAACTTGCTGAAATTCACCGTGACGAATTGGAGCCAAATCAAGTGTGTATTTTACACATTGAAGTGAATTTGCTGACTTCAAACTTTTGCACCGAATTTTTATGTATAGATTCAGAATTCGAATACCATCTTACTCTTGAAATATTTGAGAATAAGCTATTTTTCAATACTTCAATTAAAATTTATCAATTGAATAAGCAATAACAATTCACCAGTTTAATTTATAATTGTTACGGCGTAACAATATATTTTATTAAAATCAGAATGGTTAACAGTTAGACGCTTCCGAATTTCTTTGTAAGATAGTAGACTTAAATTCCTACGTGACAATAATTAGGTTCAGGGACTTAAGGTAGTAAGAAAAACCCAGGTCTTGATTTATTGTGGGTAGAAAGCGTATTCCCAATCATCTGTCTCCAGAACTTGAAGGATTTGAGTAAACGACCAACTTTTTAAATGTACCATCCCCTCTCTCTTTTCCGACCTGACTCAAAAACCCCTGCAGCCCCCACTCTTTCAATTTCCAAAATACGGATACGTCACCGGACTAAGGGCAAACCTTTCCGTAGAGCTTAGATACCTTTCGACCTTCGTGCTCAGCAATTCGAGAGCAAATTCTATAACTCGGGCAGCCACAACTTGTACCACGCTTTCCCTTCACTTGGTGTAATGTAAAATATAGTAAAATAAACAATTTTATTTACAAATTTTAATACTGGTGCAAAAATTCATTGAACAATCCCTCCGCACCAACATGAAATGGTCCTTCGCGACGGATTTTTAAAGAACGATAAACAGTTCAAGTGTTGTGTGTTGTGCATAAAGTGCGGATCGGGTCAATGCTGTGACTGATACATAAGTGAACAAAAGTGAATTTACTTCACCGAATGATTGTGCCTTTCTAAAACCATCAAATAACTGAGTGTTTCGTGAAGTTTTCATGCCTCTTCGAAAGCCAGTAAATAATTAGCACTGACTGTGAACCTTCGTGTCCAACAAACATGCCATTCAGCACCATCGTGGAAAAAAACACTCACTTCCAGTCGTGAGGAAGCTACAAAAGACTGCCCTTATATTTTATCTATTCTTCTACATGGACCATCGAACCTTTTCTTCAGGGTCAAATCGAGGTTCAAAGACATGATTTTACATATGACAGAGGTGCATCCGGGATATAGAGATCAGCAGCCAAAGCGTCTTCACCCAGGAGCCGCCAGCGCAGCGTTCCAGCCGCTGTTCCAGTCAAGGAGTTCTACGATCAAGTAAGTCAAGAGAATTATCAATACTTTCTGATTCCTTCCAATCTTTCCAATTTCACGTATTGCCTCAATTCGCGCGTAAAGATGCCAGAAGATCAAATTGCCGGTTTAAAACGATCAGGCGGTGATATAAAGCGCCGTTTGACATGCTCAGAAAATTTACTTGCATCACTGCAAGAACAAACCGATTTCGATACCGTTAATTTAGAAGATCGGCTGCAAAAGCATCTTACTACACGGGACGCGTTCGACGAAATTCAAAGCAAAATAGAAAAAATTTTAATTACTAATTCAGATATTGCCGACCAAGAAAAAGAGAGAAACGATTTCGAAAATCGTTTTTACGCGGTTAGCGGTTTATTTAAAAAGCATATAAAAAAGTTTTGTTCTGCGTCGCTGGTAACGTCTAGTTCAGAAAATTCCAAACCGGGGTCGCTAACTGAATCAAATGGATCTTGTTCAAATGCAGGTCCACCCAATCAATCATCCTTTAATCCCATATCGGTTTATAACGGTTTATAGTGTATAGTATAGTAAAAGTATATTCGACAACCGAAAATATATAGTTGAAACGCACATAAAGGCCTTGTTCGATCTGCCAAATGTTTCCAAAGATTTTTCAATTCGCGCACTGTTGGATGGGGTGCAAAAACGGGTCAGAGCTCACAGGGCCTTAGATCAACCGGTAGACCACTGGGATTCGCTTTTGATTCACATAATTTGGGGAAAACTCAATAACTATTCTCGCGAGAAGTGGGAAGAATCGGTGGGCAGTATTGCGTTGCCTTCATTTTCCGACATGACCAACTTTTTAGAACGCAGATCATTAATCGAAAATACTCAATCATTTCACAAAGAGAATAATTCGCAAAGGCCTCACAGTTCAAAAAATCCTTCTCAGCATTCTTATTCTAAGCCATCAACATCGTGCATGTCGACCTCCGTCGAAACTAAAGAGAGTACTTCCGAATCATTTCAATATTCGTGTCCAGTCTACTCTGAAAAACACCCTCTTTATCGTTGCGATCAATTTTTAAACATGCAACCTCCTCAGTGTTATGAAATCGTTAAAAAGACCCATCTCTGTCATAACTGCCTCATGAGCAATCACCGCACGATAGATTGCCGTCGAGGTCCATGTCGCAAATGTCGCAAGAGACACAATTCTTTGTTGCATTTCAGCGAAAAGCAAAGTGGAGATAAGCAAAAGAATCCGGAGTGTTCGACAACCAGCCTTTAGAGTCTTCAAAGGCAGGCACGATCTCAAGTAGTCTTAGGCACCGCGATTGTCGACATCCTGGATAGCAAGGGACAGTACAGACCTTGTCGCGCGTATTTAGACTCATGTTCTCAATGTTGTTCAATTTCAGAAAAACTTGCAGACGTATTAGGCATTGAAAGCAAAAAGATAAATATAAAGCTAAAGGGAGTTAACAATATTCAATCCAATGTTAAAAACTCTGCATCAGTAAAAATAAAATCTCGTTATGATGGCAGTGTCGATTTTCATATCACCTGTCTCGTATTCCAAGAAATTTCAGATCTCACTCCCGTGCTTCCAATTGACCGAAATTCATTAAAAATACCTAGCGATATCTGTTTAGCAGACCCAGAATTACATCAGCCAGCAGAAGTGGATCTTTTGATTGGGGCTGAATACTTTTATAATCTCATGCGAGCCGGAAAAATCGCGATCACGGTCAGTCGGCAATTTGTCAAGAAACGGATTTCGGTTGGATATTCTCGGGTCGGTATGTCAATCCACAGCCAACTGTTCCTATAAGTCAGTATCTAGTAAACTCGAACGAACCGCGGGTCACGTGTAATGCGATCAAGTTTCAGGATATTCCCCTTTTATGGGAATTAGGGGACGAAAACTGGTCAAAGATTCTTTCAGAAGAAGAAGCAGCCGCGGAAAAACTTTACGTAGATACGGTAAAGCGTGACGAAAATGGTCGTTATTGCGTTAAGCTACCTTTCAATCACAAAAAAGAGTTGTTAGGCGATTCACACAACATCGCATTTCGCCTTTTCTACGCGCTAGAGAAAAAATTCGAGAAAAATCCTGAATTTCATTCACAGTACTCGGATTGCATGCAAGGGTACTCAGATGAAGGGCATATGAATCCCATTAGCAATCAGGAGCTCTCAAAATTTGGGTTTTATTTGCCGTATCACGCGGTTATTGAAATGACAGCATTACGACGAAGACTAGAGTAGTTTTCAATGCTTCCGCGAAAACTTCGACCGGTATATCTTTAAATGACACATTCATGATTTGATCTATAATCCAAGACAACCTTTATTCAATCGTCACTCGCTTCCGGTCATTTCCATACGCGTTATCTGCCGACATTCATCAAATGTACTGGCAAATTCTAGTGTTTCCGGAAGATCGAAATTTTTAAAGAATTGTTTGGCGGCCAAGCATGGATCAGCCTATAAAAATGTATTCACTTAATCGAGTAACGTTTGGCACGGCATGCGCGCCACATCTTGCTATTCGCACTCTGCAGCAACTTGCAGCAGATGAGCAAGAATTCTTCCCTCCCGCTTCAAAAATTCTAAAGCGCGATTTTTACGTGGACGATTTATTAATAGGTGCTCAACCCGCATCCGAAGCGTTAAAGATCAGGAACGAATTAATCGACCTCTTGGAGAAGGGAGGATTCAAGTTGAGAAAATGGGCATCAAACGATCCCAGATTGTGTTCAGATTTTATCAATGCTTTTACGGAAGAACGCATGTCTCTCGATTTGTCGGATACCGTAAAAACCTTGGGTCTCCGATGGAACCCAAGATCCGATGTAATTTTTTATTCAGTTTCCTTGCCAGAGTCAACGGACACAGCAACCAAAAGATCGATCCTGTCCCAGTGCGCGAAACTATTTGACCCGTTAGGGTTACTGGGCCCTGTGATCGTGGTAGGAAAAATTTTAATTCAGCAACTGTGGAAATCCCAACTCGGATGGGATGATCCAGTTTCCACCGAAATGCAAAATATTTGGTTCAAATATATAAAACAGCTTCCATTGCTAAACGAAATAAACTTCAAGCGGTGCGTTTCTATCGAAAACCCGACAAACATTCAACTCCACGGGTTTTGTGACGCCAGCGAAAAGGCATACGGCGCATGTATGTACTTACGTTCGACAGACAAGGATGGCAAAAGTGTCATAAATCTTATTTGTTCGAAGTCTCGAGTCGCTCCTATCAAAATCACGAGCATACCGAAATTAGAATTGTGCGCGGCTCTTTTGCTCGCAAAATTTTACAGTGATGTCATTAGGTCTTTAGATGTTCAACCTTCCGAAGCTATTTTCTGGTCACTCAACCATCACATTGAACTGGATAAACACGCCACCGCATTTGCTTGAAACATTTATGGCAAATCGAGTGGCCGAGACTCAGTCAAAAACACCAATTTTAAACTGGCGACACGTGCCTACCGATAGCAACCCCGCCGATTTGCTTTCACGCGGACAAGGTCCAGAGGAATTGCTTCAAAGTTCCTTATGGAAGCACGGTCCCCAATGGTTGACCCAGGAAGAAGCTTTTTGGCCAATTTTCCCTTTCGTCATGACTGAGATACCTGGAATGCGCAAAAGTAAACCACCCGTTTCTTTCAAAATTATTCAAGCTGAAGACAATCTTTTAAAACAAAAAATACAGCAATCTTCAGAAACTCAAAAGAACAGTTGCTTAGTGTTTACGGTTTATCTTCAATTCAAAAATAAAAAGATAAAACTTTGCGCATGAAGGGCATTCTCACACCCAACGAATT
>CAKNXH010058022.1:131181-154282 GCA_932178445.1 Andricus quercusramuli | reverse complement strand
GAAAACGAGACGTTGTTCACCATTGTTTACAGCGCACAGAGTTATCATAGGATTTTAAAGTGGCCGACGCTATTTTTTTAATGAGGGTTTACATTACCCATGTACAAATTTCCAGAAGATTTTATTAAAAATTGCTAAAGGTACAGCACGTCAAAGTATGTACATTCTAAAATGCGCATTAAATTGTTCAATATGAAAATTAAAATAAAATTTTCTCTATGAAAGAGGAAGTACATCCAAAAAGAAGTATCTTTTATCTCTTGAAATTTCTTGATAAAATTGTTTCCTGCAAAAAAAAACCAGCTTTACATATATTTGGGCTCTGAATTTTTTTATTTCTTTAATCAATGTTTTCTCGAAATTGATCACTTTTATCAAAAAATGTTCTCTTAGAAAAAAATGCTTTTCTGAGAGTACTCCAACTTTTGTGACAAACTTTTTGCTGTGAAATCAATATTTTAAACAAAATAAGCACAATTTTCTTTTTCCTCATTTTCCCACGTAATTGTTAATTTTTTATGTTAAAAATTGATTGAATCAAAACACGATACAGGAAGTTTGTCTTTGTAAATCGGTTCTCTAGCCGACCATGTATTTGAACTTTTGAATAACCTCAAATTACAATAGGACTATTGCATTAATTAAAAAATAATTAAAACACGAATATCTCGAAACCTCCCCATTTTTCGGGAAGGGGGGGCACCATACTTTTTCGTAATCAGCACAACATTTTACATAATATTCAGTAAAAAAATTCTGCGGACCTAGAACGGAACACAGGATTACACCAAGCTCCTAGAGTATTCGGCACTCACAGAGGCCGAAAGCCAAGCAGGGTCTCTCCCACCCACTCTCTCCTCTCACATCCCCCTCCCGCCTTTCTCTCTTTCAATTGTGATACAAAATAATGCATTATCACACAGTATAATACATTTTCATATATTATCATACTTAAAGTGAATCTTACAATATGATACAATGTTATGCAGTACGTGCCATACAATAGCACCGTGTATCGTACAATATGAGACAAAATCATAAATATCACGCAATATGATGAAACATGAAACCGCATTGCACAATGTGAAACATTATAAAATAATATGATACAATATCATGCGATATAATGCACTATGACAAAATATGGTACAATACCGGTACAACATCATACAATATAATACAATACAATATGATACAATATCATAATATGATGGAATATGATACATTATCACGCAATATGATACAGTATGATACAATAAAATATGACACAATGTGATACAGTAGGATACGCTATGATACAAAATGATACAATATGATGCAATACAATGCAACATGGTACAATATATCATCATATGATACTGTATGATTCAATATAACACTACGATACAATAGGATGCATGACGATACAATATTATACAATATGATACAATACCGTACAATGTGATACAATGTCATATAATATGATAGACTATGGTACAATATGATGCAGTACGATACAATATTGCACAATGTGATGCAGCATGTCATTCTGTCACACTATATGATACAACATTATTTATTTTCATACAATATTATACAATATGATGCAATACGATACAGCGTGATACAATATGGCACAATATGATACACTATCACATTGTATGATACAATATGATGTAACATGATACAATATGATAGAGTATGATACAATATGATACAACATAATATAATGTGCTGCAATACGAAACAATGCGAAACAATATCATACAGTATGATATGATATACAGTATGTCGTGCAAAGTCACACTATGATACACTATGATGATGTACTATGATACACTATGATAGGCTATGATATACTCTATGATAAAATATAGTAAGTATAATATAATATAATACAGTAATATGTGATATAATTGATTTTAATATCTGTTTGCTGTTTTTATAACCATGAATTTTCTTTTTCGAAACATGAAACCTTCTCACTGTGGTATAAATGGTATTGGAAAAATTGTACATAAATACGTCGGTAGCAGTTGCAATTAGCCACACTTGCAACTAAAACGTGTGATTGTCAATGTTTTCCCCCTTGGTTTACCGGCACCTTAATACAGTTAGTCATAGCTAAGAAAGTAGATCATTTAAATTATAAGCAGTCTCATAGACTGGCTATCTACATTTTTCAGAATTCAGGGCGCAATGTAAGACCCAATCTAACTCTTGTTATAAAAGTTTCGTTGTTAAATCTGAGAATTCAATTATCGCGAACTTCAAGCACTTATGGAATTTTATGAATTCCGTAAAGAAAACAAGTTATCCGCCTGATCACGTATTCTTTGAAATTGATGTCAGTCTCAAGCGACGCTCAATTCAGTTGAAACGACACCATAGATTTTTCGTACGTTTACATAAGTAAGGCCGACATTTACTGTAAAGTATACCAACTGGACGCTAATAAAGGGGTCGGTCCAGATGAGATACCCCCTTCCCTCATTAAGTCGTGTTGCTCTTCGCTGATCCATCCATTAAATTTGATTTTTAAGAAGTCAATTACCGAGGGTTACTTTTCGGGGGAATGGAAAAGGGGCATATTTTCCCCTATTTTTGAATCGGGTAACCGCCACGACGTAAGAGACTACAGGCCAATTACTCTGCTCAGCACTATCCCTAAAATCTTCGAGAGTATCATTTGACACGCCGTGAGCTAAAAGGTCCCATAGTTTTGTTACGAGCAAAAATGTCAAAAAAATATTCCACGCGTAAAAATGTTTAAAAAAAACTCACGCTCTCCAAATCTGAATTAGTGAAATTTCACTAATTGATAGTGAAATTTCACAAATTCAATTGAAGAGAAGTCGGTCACTAACGATTTATTCGGGCTCCGAGAATTGAATATTTGACCAGATGCTGAATTTCTTTCGTTTCGTCGGCTATAGCTATAAGGGCAAAGAATTTGGTGTCGCGACTTGAAATGGCAGACTTAGCAGCGTGGAAGAATAAGCGAACGCCGATCAAGGCTAAGCTGTCGAGAATTAGAAATTCCTTTACGGCGTACGATCAAAATTTAGGTATAGAAACAGGGATTATACAGTTAGAGAAATTTGAACCTTTGTATGATAGTTACGATTCAGTGCAAACTGAAATTGAAATGTTAGTCGATGAAAATGAAGCTAATAATGAATTAGAAGAACGCGATGAATTTGAAAAAACATATTACGAAACAGTATCAAAGATTAGAGAATTTGTACAAAAGTGCCGAACAGTTGTACCACAAGTCGCATCCGATAGTTCATCATGTGCATCGTCATCCCAAAACTCACAATCAGCCTCGGCTGATTTTAGTAATCTTCTTTCAATGACAGCACTTGTAGCGAACCTCCCTACTCTCACAATTCCTAAGTTTGATGGCTCATTCAAATATTGAGTTAAATTTCGCGACTCATTTAAAACTATGGTACACGAACGAACAGAACTCTCAAGCATTCAAAAATCCATCATTTAAGTTCGTCATTGACAGGAGATGCGACCAGAGTTATTCAATCTTTAGGTGTTTCAGACGCAAACTGTGAACTTGCTTGGAAAAGTTTAACGGATCGTTATGAAGATTCGCGATCACTCGTCCATTTTCATATAAAATCATTGTTCGAATTGCCAACTTTAATCAAGGCTACGTGCTCTTCTGTGAGAAAGCTAGTTGATGACGCGAAAACCCACCTATGAGCATTAAACGCGCTAGGTGAAAATACAGAGTCTTGGGATACGATGATAACATATTTATTGTCAACTAAGTTAGATTTTGCGACCAAGAGAGAATGGGAAAAACGAATGCTGTCAGCGACGGAAACGCTAACGTTTTCGCGAATGACTCAGTTTTTGGAAGGTCATTGCAAATATCTACAGAGAATGACTTTTGATAAACCAGGCCTTCAGACTAACGGTAATCAACAAAAGCAGACGAATTCGAAACATAGTGCATGTAAAAATTACGAACGTCTCACTTCTCATGCGACAACAAAGAAAAAGTGTTTATTGTGCGATGATTTTCACGCGTTAGTAAACTGTGAAAAATTGCTCACACTTCCTGTGAACGCTCGAATCGGACAAGTTGCTAAATTACGTGTGTGCTTTAATTGTTTGAAACCAGGACATAGAAACAAGGAGTGTAATTCGGGACCGTGCGCGAAGTGTCCGGGTAGGCACAACTCAATTCTCCATATCGAAAGAAATGACACTGAACGGGTTGAAGAAGTACCTAAAATAGTGACAGAATCCAACGGACAATCCAGCAGGACAACTCTCGTTGCTCATGCTGCACGTGAAAGCGACAAACATGTCTTACTCGGGACCGCGATCGTGTACGTGAAAGATCGGTACGGAAATCGACACGAGTGTCGCGCTCTTCTGGATTCCTGCAGTCAGGTTAATTTCATGACTCAGGACTTTTATAATCGATTGAGGCTTCCGGTCGAAAATCTGGAGTGATTGTGTCGGGAGTGTTCAAATCAGCTCAAGAACCTGAATATCAGGCTCAAATTATTCTAAACTCGCGATGTACCGGGTATTCGAGTAAAATAACATGTCTGATCACACCGGAGATTACAGATGAGATGCCGAACGTACCCCTTCGACGCAGTGATTTCAAAATACCGGACGGAATAATTCTAGCTGATCCGAAATTTACAAATACTCGCTCGGTAGATTTGCTAATTGGCGGAGGCTTATTTTGGAACCTGTTGTGCGTTGGACAGATTCAGTTGCGGGCTGATCAGCCCATCCTTCAAAAAACTAAGCTGGGATGGATTTTAGCTGGTGAGATGAAACTTTCTTCCTCGTCACAAAAATCTAGAGCGCTGTGCAACTTGATTACTAATCAACAACTTCATAATGAGATCCAGCGTTTCTGGAAGATAGAGGACTATGTAATCAAGGAAAGGTACCCTCAACTGGACCCAGGTAACATTTGTGAGCAAAACTTCACTGCAACGACAAAACGTGACTCACAGTGACGATTCATTGTAGCCATGCCCCTCAAAGAAGAGGTCACTGAACTCGGCGAGTTATTTAATATGTCTCACAAACGTTTCCTTTCTATGGATCGGAAACTGAACAAGGATAGTCATTTAACGGACAAATATGTAGAATTTATGGCTGACTACGTAAGACAAGGACACCTGGAACTAATACCTCAAGAAGAAGTAGAGACTGATAAATTAGTCAATTATTTGCCGCACCACGCCGTTACAAAGAAAAGCAGCACGACAACAAAACTTCGTGTGGTCTTCGACGGCTCAGCAAAGACCTCATCAGGAATCTCGCTTAACGAAGTACAAAGAATCGGTTACGTGGTTCAGAATTACCTTTTCTCGATCAAGCTACGGTTTCGCCAACATCCAATAGTGTTATCAGCGGACATAACACAAATGTATCGCCAGATACGAGTTTGTGAGGACCAGCAACATTTACAGCGGATCTTGTGGAGAACCGACCCTTCATCACCAGTACAACATTTCAAATTAATGACTGTCACATACGATACCGCATCAGCACCATTTCTGGCGACTCGGGCTTGGCGTCAGATCGGCGAAGATAATAAAGGGAAATATCCGAACGCTAGCGAGGTTATTATCCGAGATTTTTATGTAGATGACCTTCTGACAGGAGGAGGCACTCTACAGGCAGTAAACGATTTGAAACGCGAACTCATCGAACTGCTCTCGTCAGCTGGACTTGAGCTGAGGAAATGGGCCTCAAATAACTCACAAGTATTTGCAAAGGACAATGAATCAAATACAGAAAAATTAATCCAGATGAATAAGGACCCGAAGACGTTAGGGCTCATTTGGGACCCCCTCGAGGATAAATTAAAGTACTCAGTTAAGGAATGTTCTTCTGAGAGGGCAACTAAAAGGACAACCTTATAGAAAATCGCACAAATATTCGATCCTCTTGGTTTGGTTGGACCGGCGATTATTCGAGCAAAAATAATAATGCAAAAACTATGGCAGTTACAACTTGGATAGGACGAGACCTTGCCACAGGACATACACACAATGTGGCTGGACTTTAGTGTGCAACTCAAATCTCTCAATGAAATTTCTGTTCCTCGATTCGTGTGCTGCGATAAATTCGTTACAATTCAACTCCACGGATTTTGCGATGTCTCAGAGGTGGCATACGGTGAATGCGTGTATCTACGGACATCCACGTTATCAGGACAGGTAGCCGTTCG
Source organism: Andricus quercusramuli (assembly GCA_932178445.1). Lineage (NCBI taxonomy): Eukaryota > Metazoa > Arthropoda > Insecta > Hymenoptera > Cynipidae > Andricus > Andricus quercusramuli. Next base: position 148,074 of record CAKNXH010058022.1, on the reverse strand, counting down.
TCTTTTGTGTGCGAAATCGCGAGTGGCCCCTTTAAAAACTATTTCGGTACCCCGCCTTGAACTTCAGGCTGCCATTTTGCTCGCTCAACTGTCGGAAACGTGTTCGACAGCGTTATCATTAAACTTCGATGACAAACATTTCTGGACAGACTCGATGGTGACTCTTGGGTGGATTCAATCCACTTCCAGTCGATGGAAGACATATGTGGCAAATCGTGTGAGTGAGATCCAAAGGCTAAGTAACAATAATTGGAATCACGTATCAACAAAGGAAAATCCAGCGGATCTTATCTCACGCGGTATCAACCCGGAGGAATTGCATACCTGTGAAATTTGGTGGAATGGGCCAAAATGGCTCTTTCAACCACAAGAAAATTGGCCTGTCACGCGACAAGAAAATGAAGAAATTCTGAAGGTAATTTCTGAAGAACGAAAGTGTGAACGAGTTCTCATTGTAACAACCGTGCATGATTTTGATTTACTCGAACGTTATTCAACACTAAACCGTACGATTAAAGTCACCGCGTATTGTTTGCGATTCTGTAAAAATGCAAGGTCTGATAAAAACAATCGGAAATTGGGTAACCTTGAGGCTACGGAAATATCGGGAGCTTCAACTTGCCTCCTAAAACTTGCACAAATCAAAGATTTTCCCTCATCAAATGTTTCCGAACTCAACCTGTAACGACAGAGTACGTGATGGGTAACCTGCCTTCTGCGCGAGTTACCCCGAACCGCCCTTTTTATGTATGCGGAGTGGATTATGCTGGACCGTATAAGTTAGGCGAACGAGTGCGAAGCCGCGTTACTTATAAAGGATACATTTGTATTTTTGTATGTTTAGCGACTAAGGCAGTTCACATTGAACTTGCTCGTGATTTAAGCACCGATGCGTTTCTCAACTGTTTACGTCGTTTTATATCCCGACGTGGCAAGTGCCAACATATCCATTCAGACAATGGAACTAATTTTGTAGGGGCTCGCAACAATTTAAATGTATTAACTGCGCTTTTGAATGACAATAAATTCCAAGAGACTATAGATAATTTTTTAACTCAGGAACATATTCAGTGGCACATGATTCCACCTCGTGCACCCCACTTTGGAGGGTTATGGGAGGGGGCGGTAAAATCCGTCAAAAAACATCTATCACGTGTTATCGGGGAAACTAGGTTAACGTACGAAGAAATGTACACGGTTCTAACACAAGTTGAATCCTGCTTAAATTCACACCCACTTTCTCCACTCTCCAATGATCCAAATGTCCTCACCCCTCTAACCCCTGGACACTTCCTTATCGGAGACTCTCTATCGGCATTACCACAACCAGATCTGATTGATGTCCCACGTAATCGTCTCTCAAGAAATGAGCATCTTCAACAGATGCTGCAGCACCTTTGGAAACGCTAGCAACTTGAATGCTTAAATCAATTGCAGCAACGAAACAAGTGGTCTCATACAAAATCGAGTCCCTTAACTCCAGGTACCATGGTAGTTGTCAAGGAGGACAACCTGCCTCCCATGAAGTGGCGCCTGGGCAGAGTCATGCAGCTTCACCCGGGAAAGGATAATATAACACGAGTTGTTTCTATTCGTGTGGCTGACTCAGTTATCAAGAGACCCATAACCAAAATCTGTATCTTTCCAATGGATCAAGCTACAATCGAGCCTCCGAAATGAATGTTGCTCTTTATAATTAACGACAGTATTGAATCAACATACAAATTATTTCAATACTGCTTGTACATATACAAATATTTTTATCTTTACGTTATCGATTTTAATTTGTACTTTAATGTTTAATCGCTACAATATTTCACCTTTGTTGTATTTCTGATCTATTTAAATGTAGTTGAAAGATATCCTTTCAACAGTGGGCGGGATGTTCGGGCTCCGAGAATTGAATATTTGACCAGATGCTGAATTTCTTTCGTTTCGTCGGCTATAGCTATAAGGGCAAAGAATTTGGCGTCTTTAAGCTGCAAGGAGTGCTTTTAGTCACGTAGACCTAAGTGCTATCATAAACTTTCTCTATAACTCTGTTAGTTGACTGTTTTTAACCTGAGACATCAGATCCTTGCGACGTTGTCAAATTTCTAACTTCCGTCCCAAAATGTCCTTTTTGCTACGGCAACACTGTAATTTTGACGAGACAGCTTTGGGCCTTCAGCTTTCGACCGTAGATCAGTGACCAGAACGCTGTTATCCTCAATAGAGGCAACACTATTGTAAAAGCTCCGTAACCAGTATAATGTAATTATTGAATCGCATTTCTTATTGTTTGAATAAAGTGAATTAAAGTGTACAATCTGCATTTTTAACTTCATGTGAATAGTTCAACAAAGTGCATGCAAACGTGTAGAACCTTAGAACCCTATCAATTTAACTTTGCATGCGCAACACGATTAGTAGAAAACTACTTATTTGATTAGTGGAAATTGACCACTTATGAAATTAGTGAAATTCCACTAAGCAATTAGTAGTCCTGCCATTGCAGTGTGTACTAATTGAAGAGTGAAAAGTCACTAATTATACAGTGAAAATGCACTAATTGTTCATTGAAAAAATAATACTTTCAAAATAAATATAAATTGAAAGGAGATTATAAAAAATGATAGAATACAACAAATATACACTGTTATAAATTCATGTAAGTTTTATTGACAATAAAACGGAAAATTTTAAACGAAAAAGTATATAGATATTCAATGATGATGTGGTTTTGGCCAGGTGATAGTAACTAAATAAAATGATCTTGAATTCCTTTTTTTCTACTTGCCATAGTTAAATAGAACAATAATATGATAGTTTCAGGGTGGCCACTGGACCAGGAATTTCATGAGACCGGGAAAAACCGGGAAATGACATTGCATTTACTTCTTGACCAGGAATGTTACAAATTCAAGAAGACTTTCCAACCTGTATTTCAACCCTTTCTAAATAATTAGATGAATTTTTATATTTTACAATTATGATATCGTTCAGTTTAGAATGCGTAATTCGAAAATCTTCCACTTTAAGAATTTTCCATTTTAGATTTTATTTTTAAGCGTACATTTTAATTTAAAGAATTTTTAAATGCAGTTTTATAGACTTAAACAATTAAAAATTAGAAGCGTTTCAAATCGATGGTTTTGGATAAAAAAAACATTTTTAGTTGATCAACTGTGAATATAAATTAAATTAATGATTTTAAAACTTGAACTGTACTTTAAGGATTAAAAAGTGAATGATAATTGATTTTATAAGACGATTGGAAATCAGTTCTCAATATCAAAATTTCCAGATTTTGTCTTCAAAAATTAAACTGTTTCAATTGGAAAGTCTTATTAGTTAAACAAATGTAAACACCCTATTAAAACTTTATATACTGCCTAGTGTCTATTTTCAATTTCAAAATAACTTCAAAATAATATATTCATAATTAACAACTTTTATTAAATTTTAAATATTGTTTCAGTTTAAAGATTCCATTTCTACACAATTCAATTTCGAATTTTTTAATTAAGATAAAGAACAATTACTTTATATTTAGAAATATATATTAGAAATAATAATATTAATTGAAAATTTGAAATGATTTCAAATAATTTAGACGAAGTGTCTACGTGTACCGACAAAATCCGGCTATTCGTACCGACATTTGGGTGCAAATAGCTGACAGTCTAATTTTAAACAAAATACATATTTTTGCAGACTTTGAACAAAATATTTAGAAGCTTTTTAAGAATTGTAAACGGCTTTAAAAGAATAAAAATAATTTCCTTAAGATTCCTAGGAAAATTGAAAATGATTTTTTATTTTGACAAATTAAATATAGGAGAATTTTGGGACGTGTTAGCGAACGAGTGAGCGAGTGATCGAAAGCGAGAGTGCAAGAGAGAGAGAGAGAGAGAGAGAGAGTGGTAACGCAAACGCATCTTAATTTACTTATGCTATTACATAATCATTACTTACAATTCTTTACGCTTCTAATTTATGCGACTTCCGTTTCCTTTTCCTTTCACTTCTCTTGTACCTCCATTTTGCTATTTTTTGCATCCATTCCTTCATTCATTTTCAATTGCTCCCCTAGCATCCTCTAACTCCTTCATCCACTCTTCCCCCAAACCATCCTCTCCTAGAATCCTCACCACATTCTCTTGTCAGCTTCCTTTATCTTCCATTCCTCTCCTACATCCTTCCCATACATGCTCCCATGTTTCCTCTGCCCATTCACATATTCTGCACTTCCTGTTATCTTTCTTTCCCCAATACATACTTGCCCTTACCTCATTTCCCAATCTAAATCTTGCTATTCTGGCCCATCTTTTCTCTCCCCATCCCTTTTCTAAATACTTTGGTACTCCATCTTTTTTTATCATCTTATACCATATATTATATTTTGATTCCTCAATCATCCCCCATCTTTCTAGTAATTGTCTTTCCCTCTCGATTTTTTTCCACTTCTTCATAGTTGACTCCAGTCCCGTCTTCTATATCTGTAGCCTTAAAGAACTCCCTCCTTTCTTCCTCCCATCTCGTTAATTCAATCGCCCTCCCTCTCCTTTCTTCTACCTCCATCAAACACTTTCTCGCCAACTCCCCTCCCTTTCCCTCCCTCAGCTTCGTCTCAAAATTCCATGCCCTCTTTCCCGCTCTAGTACTTAATTTATCCCTTTGCGCCTCTTCTCTCACCATATATCCCGGCGTCCTCCAGTCTACCCTTAGCGTCCACCTTATATACCTTTCTTGTAAACTTTCAATCTCTTTCCTTTCTTTCCATCCCCATATCTCTGCTCCATAATCTAATACCGGCCATACCAGCGGATGAAATAACCACATTCTCCTTCTCCAATTTCTTTAAATCTCCTTTTTCCTATTCCCCATATCTGTTTCATTACCCCTGCTGCTTTTTTTATCCTTTCTCTTATATGAGCTCTATGATCTCCATTTGTTTGCAAGATATATCTCAAATACTTAAACTCTTTTACTTTTTCTATTTTTTCCCTTCCATCTCTCCGTCTATTCTTTGCGCACGACTCGCGCGAGCGCTATTAAAAATCACTGCTGACTTCGAACCCAGATATTTCGGCGAAAAAAAGAGATAGGGCATTTTTTAAAAAACAGTTGGAAAGATCATGAAATTCCACGCCTATTGGTACCAAACAAATATTTTGTTGACCTTCTGAAAATAGTACAGCACTTGAGAAGTTCAAAAAAAAATCAAGATTTTCTCAAATTTTCTACCTCAAATTCAACTTTTTGCACGACCTAGGACAATTTTTTCAAAAACCTGAAAATTATACGACATTGAGCCTGAAATCTTATCTTTAATTTAAGCCAAAAAAACTTAAAAAATCTTCATGGGTGCCTGAGGTATTATTAAAAGTGTTCAATCGTATCTGAGCTCAATTTTATTCGACGATCACGGTTCTCGGCTGGTCTTCTACTCGCCTCCTTCGTTGAGGCAGGACCGAATAGGCCACGCACAGAGGTGGCGCCTAAGTGGACATTGTCCTATTCTTTAATATGGAGATAATATTAGATTCAAATAATTGTTGACAATCACAAATAACAATAAATATTCTTTTTCATTCACCATAATTTGAAATAAAAATTACTAATGAAGAGAACCAAAAGTATAACCGGCGCCACCTCTATGCGTGGCTTATTTGGTCCTACCTCAACGAAGGAGGCGAGTAGAAGACCAGACGAGAATCGTGATCGTCGATTAAAATTGAGCTCAGATACGATTGAACACTTTTAATCATATCTCGGGCACCCATGAAGATTTTTTAAGTTTTCTTGGCTTAAATTAAAGATAAGATTTCAGGCTCAATGTCGTATAATTTTCGTGTTTTTGAAAAAATTTGCCTATCTCTTTTTTCCGCCGAAATATCTTGGTTCAAAGTCGGCAGTGATTTTTAATAGCGCTCACGCGAGTCGTGCGCACAATTTGCGACGGTAGTGTAAATTCAACTTTTTTCCTTCTAAGTATTTCTCTAATCCGGTAATTAAGCCCGCCATCCCTTCTTCATCCTCTGCCATCAATACTATATCGTCTGCGTACGCCAGTGTATATATCTTTTCGTTCCCTATCCTAACTCCTCCCCACCCTTTTCTCTTCATTTCTTCTTCTAAGTCTGATATTAATATATTGAATAAAAGTGGGCTCAGAGGACATCCTTGCCTTACCCCTCTCACCAACCAGAAACTATCTCCCACTTGCTCTCCTACCTTTACCTTGCTTTTTGTCTCTCTAAAAATTTCCGATACTCTCTTCATTAATCCCTCTCTTATCCCCTTTTCCACCATAACTTTTTCTATCTCGCCTTGGTCTAATGAGTCAAACGCCGCCTTCAAGTCCACGAACACTGCTATCATTGCCCCTTTCTCCCTTTTAATCCTCTTATTTACTAAGTAGTTCAGAACATATATATTGTCCATTACCCCCATACCTTTACTAAACGCTGTCTGATTCAGTGGCTCTATCTTTTTCTCCACAACTTCTTTCTTTAATCTCTCCGATAAAGCACTCACATATACTTTATACAGTGTTGGCATTAGTGTCACTCCTCTATAATCTTTAACCTCCTCCCCTTTGCGTTTCTTCACTATTGGTATCACTATTCCTTCTTCACGTAATTCTGGCCACCCTTTCCTCTCCATACTCTATTCCACATTATCCATGCCCATTCCTTTAATTCTGTCCCCCCATATTTCCATACTTCACTTGGAATGTCATCTATACCAGGTGCCTTTCCATTTTTCATCATCCCTAATACCTTGACTATTTCCTCTCTTGTAATGTCTTCCTCCTCATCTGTTTCCCTACCATCTCTTCCGCCTTTCCTAACTTTCTTCTCTACCCCTCCTAGTAATTCCATAAAATATTTTTTCCATTCTATCATCTCAATATCCTGGTTTAATCTTTTCCTTCTTCTTCTCTCTTTATTTACCACCTTCCAAACCTCTTCTTCCGTCCTAGCCTTCTCCGCTTCTTCTTCAAACCTTTTATTTTCCTCCTCTTTTTTTTATCACACAACTCAGTATACTCCTTCTTTTTTCTCCTATATTCTTATCCACTACTTGTCTCTTTTCTCCATTTTCTTAATACGTTTACACTTCCTTCTCCCATTTTTATATTCCTGACTTTGTCTTTAAACTGTTCTTTACCTTCCATTGACCAATCCCCTCTTCCTGCTCTTTTTACTTTTGCTTCCTTTTTAGCCTTTTTGTTATTACTCATTTCTTCCCCTACCGTCACTATTATGGGAAAGTGATCCGAATCTACATAGTTCCCCACCTCTAGTTTCTTAACCTTGTCTCTTACTTTGTCGTCCACTACCACATAATCAATTACCGTTCCCCTCTTTCCTCCTGAACGTGTATATTCCCCTTCCTCATCCCCCTCTATACTTCCGTTTAGGATAAACCATCCCATCTCCCCTAGGCTCTTTAACAACTTCTTTCCCTCCCCATTCAGTATCTTGTCTTTGGATTTACTTCCTCGCTCTCCGTCCCGTTCCCTTCCTCCTCTATCTCCTGTTCTCGCATTAAAATCACCTCCTATTATTAGCCTACTCTCTTGCTCATTTTCTTCCATCAGTTCTCTTATCTCCTCTGATCTCTCCTGCATATCATCGTTCATATAAACCCCCACTATTTTCCACCTCTCTCCTCCCATATTTATCTCTTCTACTATTAATCCTTTTTTACGTTCTTTCAACTCTTTTTTATCATTCTCTGTTGTGCATTCGTTCCTTACTCCAATCACCATTCCTCCCTTCCTTTCTTTCTGAGCCTGCTATATTCCAGTAGCATATCCTCCAATCTTCCCTACTTTCGTTTCTTGTCTCTTTTGGTTTCTCACTATTTCTTATTTCTTTACCTACTGTTCCTTTCTCTCCTAGTTTCCCGATACCTCATTTTTTACTAACTCTTCCCTGTCCTCATCCCAATTCCACCATACACCTTCTATCTGTATTCTCCCATACTTAACGCATGTTCTTCTTCCTTTTTTTCTTTCCTCTTCCGCTATTTTCCTTGATCTATACTGCATGTTCCTTTCTACCCATGTCAAATCATCCTCTATTCTCTCCGAGCTTCCATATAACATCCTCTTCTTTGTCATCACTTCCCTCTTATGTTCCCATTTCTTCAGTTTCACTAGTACCATTCTCTCCCCTCTTCGCTCTTCCCTTCCTACACTTCGCACTTCCTCTATCTCTACCTTAGCATCAATCCTTTTTAGTACTTCTTCCACTCCTTCCCTCAGCTCCTTCCCCTCTAATCTTAAACCCTTTATCACTATGTTTCTTTTTCTTCCTTCTCTCTCTTTTTTTTCTATTCTTTGCTCTATTTTTCTCAGCCTTTCCTTCTCCTTATTCCCAATCTCCCCACCTCCAAACTCACGGTTTGAGCTTCCAATTTTTTTTATTCTACCTTCTAACTCCTCTACCTTTTTATTAGGCTCTTCCTTCTTTTCTAGTATTTGCTCCAACATCTGCATCTTTTTCTCTAGCTTGTCCCTGACTTCTTCCCATTTCCTCATTTCTTTCCTAAGTTCGTCCATTTCCTGTCTAATTTCTTTCCTTATTACCTCCACCCTTTTCTCCTGCTTTTCTTCATACATCCCCATTACTTTTATCTGCATTTCGCGCGTTTCTTTCAATCTCTCCTTTTCAATTGGACCTTTATCCTCATCTCTGCCTCTTTCTGTCCCCTTATTTTTCTCATACATCTCAACAAAGCTATGTTTTTCCGACGGCGATCTGTACATTTTTGGATTTTTCAAGCTTGCCCCGATATCTTCCTTGTCTTTACTGCTTCCCCGCTCCTCTCTCTTCCTTTTAATGAATGCCACAATTTGGCTGTTTAACTGCATTCAATTTGAAATTGTTCACTTGAAAAGTGTTAGTAGCTTTCATTTTATACGTGTAAATTATTGAGCATTTGAAAGCCAAATTTTGTAATTAAAAAACTTTTAAACTTCAATTTTAAGAGTTTAAAATTCAAGAGTTCCACTTTGAGTACTTCGAAATTTGTAGCTCAGTTTTTATTGCTTTAAATGACAAATTTTTAGCCTTAGAGTGCAAATTTTTAAATTTCATTGACCGTGAAAAATTTTTGTGAACCGGGAAAAGACCGGGAATTTTTTCTTTGCTTAAAACGGCCACCTTGTAATTTATCATTTTCATATTGCCTATATGCTCGAGTTTTCAAGTTTTTTTAAAAAAAACTCATAATCCTGACAACACATCAACTCTCTTTTATTTCTTTTGCACTTCCTAAATAAAATTTGCAACATTTGACGAATCTGGTAGTAGGCGAAGAAGATCTGGGCTTGGAATGGTACTCTTTGGTCGATTAACGTTGTCGATTCCTTGCCTGTTGACACCAAAATTAGTTTCTGCGATCTGCAAATGAATAACATTTTTCATATTGCTAGACGAAGTACCCTTATTTGACTACGATTTTGTATTGTTTTTTCTCGTAGTAAAATTTGGATTGAGCAACATTTCTGGCAACATAGCGAGTGCTCTCAGGTGAGTTAGTATAAAAATATTATTGCGGAAAACAGAAGGGAACATTAAAGTTACATTTTTATTTTAAAATCTGAATTTTCAACCAAAGAAGTGAATTTTTTCAGCTGAAGTGATGTATCATCAACAAAAAAATTAATTCTTAACTAAATACTGGATTTATCAACCTAAATGATGAATTTCTTACAGAACAAAAACAAATTCCTACAAAATTGTGCAATTTTTAACCAAAAAAATGAATATTCTACCAAAAATAGAATAGTTTAATTTGCAGTATAAATTTTTGACTGAAAAGAGAATAGTTCAATTTACACTTTGAACAATTAATTTTGTAATACAAAAAAACTCATTTTCAACCAAAGAAATGAATTTTCAACTCAAATGATAAAGATTTATTCATTTTCAACAAAATAGCTCAATTTTTAACAAACGAAATGAGTTTTCAGCCAAAAATGGAATACTTAAATTTTCAGTATAAAAATAAATTTTTAACGAAATAGAATCAATTTTAAACGAAACATTCCAATTTTTAGTCAAGAAAATTAAATTTTTTATTAAAAAAGATAAATTTTCGACTAAATGTGAAGTTATTTCAAAATTCAAAATAGTTTATAAAGTTTCAATTGAACGTTTACATTTTTTGAACTACTAAGGCTTTCGAATTGAAACATTAAAATTTTCATCTGTAAACTCTTTAATTTTGAAATTTTTATTTTCCACTTTCAATACCTTGAGGACAGTTGAATTTAAAATGTCATAAATCAATTTATATTTACAGTTGATGAACTAACAACTTTTTCCATCAAAAGTGTTTAATTTCAAACGCTTTTAATTGTTAACTCTTCAAAACTGCATTTTTAAATTCTTAAAATTAAGAATGTACGCTTAAAAATAAAAATCTAAAGTGGACAATGTTTAAAGTGAAAGATTTTATAATTACGCATTGTAAACTGAATGGTATTGCAATTGAAGAAGTTAACAACTGAACTTAACATTTAAAAAATGTTGAGGTATACATTTTTCTTCTAAAAATTTGTTAAATTTTTCTTCTAAAAATTTGTTAAATTTTCTGTAAAAAAATTTGTTAAATTTTCCGTAAAAAAATAAATGGTCACTTCTCGGTGTTTCTCGGTCTCAAAAAACTCCTACTTTTTTCGCGAATTTTAAGATCGACATTCAGTGTCAACCCTGATAAAAAAATTCCTGGTAACAGTCGATATTAAAGATACATACCAAAAATATATACTTATTTCATTCTACCTCAAATATATTGTTCTACACTCAAGTTTTGTCATTAATAATGTTTTTATACTTATCCAAATTCTTGAAGAATCTTCATCTAAATAAGGCATCTGTGTCTTGGCACAACTCATTCGTCAACTCTTGTGCGGTGAGCTTTTCAGCCTCATCAAAGCATTTGGACATTTTCGCTGGAAAACGACTATGATCCACCTAATAATAACTCAAATAAAAGACATTATTAATATAACACATCCTGTGTATTCCGAATGTTTTTTCGTATCATTTGAATCATTGGAATTAAAAGGGCTTCCGTTTTCGGTACTGATCGTGAGAGAACTCTTTAGCGTCAAGTGTTGCGTTTTTTGGCTTTGGGAAGGGAATCAGCGTGTGTGGAGGCAGGAAGGGCAGTGAGTGCGGAGTTCAGGTGTGAAGGAAGAAGGGTGAGTGAAGACAAGTGTGTAAAAGGTGAAAGTAAGGTGTGAGAAAGGAAAATTAGAGCTTGCAAATTTTTTTGAGGTTAGGAGTACAAAAATAGTTGTCTGGCAAGGGGGGGGGGGGGCAAGATGTAGGCAAGTTAAGAGCGGGAAACGTCGAGGACTACTTGGTAAGGTAGGAATGCCGATCATACGAAGTCCACAAACGGGCGACAGAGGGCAGGGAATGGACGAAGCAAGGGCTGACGATGTTGGTAGCGCGGGTAGTGGGGAGAAGGAAGAAATTGTCAGTAGTGAGGGGGAGGCGTTCGAGACACCGACCTGGGGCGGATCGTCAGAGAGAAGGGGATCAGGCACGAGCCAGAAACGAGGGAGGAGACCTTCCAATTTACAGCGCCTCAACAGGCTAGGTAGCGCAGGCTCAAATAAGAGTCTGGATGAATGGAAAAAAAGGTGAGCGCGACTAGCAATGAAGGGGAAGATAAGAGAAAAAGAGAGGAGGGGGAAGATGATTCTGAAATTTTGATGCGTGGTTTTCTATTTTTATTTACTGTTAGAGGTGGTTTTTGGTCCGCACTTTTTTGCTACAAATTTTTGATGTGATTTCAAAGCATACATATGAAATTGCGACCCAGAAAAAAAAATTTCCTGGAATTTATGCTTATTTCTAATTTTGTCGCAATTTTCGCACTTTTTGTCGGGGTGTAAAACTGAAGGGGTGCAACCCTTGTGTTTGCCAAATTTTTCATGATTGGATGCATCCTTCATCTTCAAAATGAGACCTTAACAAAGACGATACGTTTATTTTTATGGGAGTTACAACGTTTCAAAGTAGGTGGGACGTATGTGTCCCACTGGCCGTTAAGGGGTTAAAGGAAAGTAACCAGTAAAAATTTTTAATTTTAAATCGGTGAAAATGCATTCGATAGTAAGAGAAAACGGAAGCCCTGGAAGATCGCTCATTTTAGAAGTTTAAGAAGAATTGTATTAATATTATTGTTATTATGTAAGGCGAAGCATTAGAATATAAGCAGCGGATAAGATAGACTAAGGATGAAGTGTAAATACAGGGTGTTTTTTTTAACTTGAGACAACGAAATATCTCAAAAAATACGCATCCTACGGAAAAAATGTCTGGAATAAAAACTTTTTATTTTCGAGGGGGAAAAAAGATTTGTTAAAATTTACCCCACCCCCACCCCCACAGGAAGCAGGGGTGGGGGTAACTTTGTAATTTCAAATGGCAACCCCAATTTTTTATCACAGATTCAGATTCTCCTTTACGAAATACGTAAGTTTTATTCGGAAAATTTGTTTCAATTCGCGATAGATGGCGCTGCAATTGCGAAAAACGAAATTGTTGACACTACTTTTAGTCTAACTCAGGAATAACGACGCGGACGTAGTAGTTGTCTATTCCCTTCGGGGTGCTTAATTTCGCAATTGCAGCGCCATCTATCATGAATTGAAACAAATTTTCCGAATAAACCTTACGTATTTCGTAAAGGAGAATCTGAATCTGTGATAAAAAATTGGGGTTGCCATTTGAAATTACAAAGTTACCCCCACCCCTGCCTCCTGTGGGGGTGGGGGTGGGGTAAATTTTAACAAATCTTTTTTCCCCCTCGAAAATAAAAAGTTTTTATTCCAGACATTTTTTCCGTAGGATGCGTATTTTTTGAGATATTTCGTTGTCTCAAGTTAAGAAAAAACACCCTGTATATGTACAGGGAACGGAGGCCCTCAAACCCGTAAAAGGGAGAGATTAAATATACATACATACATTGAAATTAAAAGTTTTGTTTTGATAAACGTAACCTCAAAGTTAAATTATAAATTAAAATTATTTTATTAATCATAATGTGATATTATAATATCATATTATTTAATCATTAGATAAATATATGTTTGATCATTGTACTTACACAATACCAGCTGCATAAATCGTTTTATTAACAAAATTATTAACTATACAATTGAACACTATTTGTGACTTCACGCTAACACAATGCGAACCTCAATTAGCGTAGCATCAAGTGGCACGCAATTTCATATGAGGAAATTACTTCAGATTGGTCGAAATCGTTGCAGTTCACTAATTCGTTAGTGATCACGCTAGGTTACTAATGAATTAGTAAAGCGAAGCTACTAATATTCTAGGAGCTGGGTGTAATCCTGTGTGCCGTTCTAGGTCCGTCGGATTTTTTTACTGATTATTATGTAAAATTTTGTGCTGATTTTCTGGTTTTATCCATCGAAAATATTTTTAACAAATTTAAAAATTGCATTTTCCACCAAAACTATACGAGATATAAAAAAAATTTCAGAAAGTAAAGTTGTTCATATCAAAAAGATGAACAAATTTTGTCGAATCCATTTTTTGATAAGTTACATATTTTTTGTTTTAATCGTGAAAAATGCTATTAAAAATAAAAAAATTCCATTCTTCGGCAAAACTGTACAAGATACGAAAAAATGTTCTGGAGCTACATTGTTCGCATTAAGAAGATAAACAAATTTTGTTGATACTATTTTTTGGTTTTCTTTGGTTTTTTTTCTTCGTACCAAGGAATTGTTTACTTCAGTTGAGTTAATATTTTTAGATGCAAAAAATTCAAGCATTAATTCAAGGAAATGATTTCTTTGGTAATATTTCTTTAGTATAAGTTAATATTTCTTCGCATTAAAAGTGAAAAATATTGAGTCAAAAAAATGGTTTCCTAGAAGGTAGGAACCTAGGTTTATTGAATATGTTTTAGGCGCCTAAAGAACTCCTTCTTTAGTTCAATGAAATCGATTTTTTGAAACGATTAAATGTGTTTTAAGATTAAATAATTCATACATCATTGGAGCAATTAATTAATTCTTTTTGGTTCAAGAAAATATTCACTCAAGATAAATGAATTTTCATTCAACCGAAGAAATATTTATTCCATGCTGAGAACTGTCAAAACCATAACAATGAAACAAACATCTAAATTCAAAAAATATTCTTTCACCATAAATCTATATTCGTTCAATTGAAAAAAAAATTATTAGACACTATAAGTTAATATAATTGATGCAACGAAACGATGAATTAAATTGAAGAAATAGTTATTCAAGATAAGCGAATATTCATTCAGTTAAACAAATATTTATTGCATTCTAACAATTATCATACAATGAGAAAATTGTTTAACTTTGAAAAATATTCTTCTAATATAAATATATATTCATTAAACTGAAAAAATATTTATTCCATGCCAGAAGTCGACATAATCATTGCAATCAAATAATTACTTGAATTGAGGAAATATTCTTTGGAGACAAAGGAATATTACATTTAATTCAGAAAATATTTACTGTATTCTAACAAGTATCATAGTCAACACGACGCAAAGATTATACAGATATAAAAATATTCTTTTGATAAATGTATGTTCATGAAACTGAAAAAAAATTAATCCCATGTTAAACAATTTTACAGAACAACTAATTATCCGATTCCTACCTTACCGATATTTTGTTGCCAACTCTTGTCAACATGAAATAAGATGAGTTGAACTTTGGACAATTAAATAATAGCCAGTAAGGATAAAGATTTAAGACAATTTTAAAAGGCATACAAAATATTTAAATTGCTTTTAGTAAACAATTTTATCATAGAAAATTTAAGTTTGCATTTTAAGTTCAGTCACGAGAAATTAAATCTTTCTCATGAATAAAATTAAATTTCAAAATTACGTTTTTCATCATAAAATATTATATAAATTATATACAATTTTACAGTTCGCATTATGAAACAACTGTTTCAGAAAGTTTCAGCTAATTTTAGATTCAATCTTTCGATGAGAACTAAATAAATTGATATTTGTTAATAATAATTGCTCTGCAATTTATTTGTATTACCTTTAAAACGTCAAATATGCCGCGCATATTGGCGCCGCTGCGACTGGGCATCCGCTGACAAGGGCGTCTATCAAAAAGTTTTGTTTCAAATACAAGGAAATGTTTATTGAACGTAAGGAATTTCATATATAATTCAAACAATAGTAAATTTCTCGCAAAGTGATATTTCTTCCTCCCAAAGAAGTGATAGTAGACCTACACGGAAAAAATTTGTACTTCAGGAATTATACTGAACTAGTATAGGATGTGGCAGATATGAGAAAAATTCGGTGAATTAACAATAACTTTTCTGTAAATCGTCCCGAACTGTTTAGTCATAATTACAGAACTGATAATAAATATGAAAATTCGGTGCCGTAAAAGTTCAGGATGATTATTACGGACAAGTTGTACAGAAACTACATTTCAGCTGTGAAAATCACGGTTCTTGGTCGCTCAAAATTACAGCACGTTTCAATAATAGTACAGCATTATTCAATGGAATAATTTGAAAAAAATGACATATAAATCCACGTTTTCATTTTCCATGCTCCAAATAGAAGAATGATTCAATACATTTTCAAATTTTGAAAATTATATGATTTTGAAGCAATTTTAAGTTAGAAACATTAAAACTCAAACATTTTTCAAATTATCATTTGAAACCAAACACTTTTTAAATCAGAGGTTAAATATTCTCATTTCAAAGTCGTTTGTAATCAATAATTGTTCAGTGGTTATTTATAAATTGTAACTAAAAAATTTCACTTGCACTTTCAAAATTCAACAAAATGAAACAATTAAACTTCTTACATTAAAAGGTTAAACTTTGCACTTTGCGCTATGGGTTAAAAATGGAACATATAAAACTGAGACAATATTTGAACGTTTTTTAAATTCAAATTGAATAAAAGAGTTTAGTTATGAGTCTATTCATCTCCTATTGTTTTAAAGTTGAAAATAGTTTATACACATATCAAAATTATTAGTTTTAGGGTAAAAAATTCACAATTCATGTTTGTAACTATTTTAGTGATTGTTATACTACTTTTAATCAACGCATATATAGCATATATAGCATCAAATCTTTAATACTAGGTTACAATATTTTTTACCGCTCTTTCAGAAGTATTGGGACCTCTGTACGTCCTTTTCATCTGATACACAAAGTTGATACAAAATCAAGCAATATTTATCTTTTGGACTGCACTGAAAAAAAGAATTTTCAGAACCAAGAAAATTCATTTACATGAATCCTATTTCTTAGCATCAAGAAAATATTCTTTGATAGTAGTAATTTTTATTTAAACCAGACACATATCTTTTGTTGATCTAAAGAAGTGAATTCTTTGGCTATATTTTCTTGATTGAAACAAATATTCCTTACTTTCAAAAAAACCATTTCTTGGATTCCAAAAGTCTAGAATCGTTGAAATCTGCTTAGTCATTCAAAGAATTTTTTTTTTTTTTTTTTATTCAACGAGTTCGATTCGTTGAATTGATTCGGACGCATTTGAATCAATTAATTGTGCATACTTGAATCCAGTCTTTAGGTTTACTTAAATCAAAGTAATAATGATTTAATTCAAAATAATATTAATTAAATTAAAAATATAATTATTTGTTATGAAGAGATCATGTATTCATACCAATGAAGCATTTATTTAGATGAATAAGATATTGTGTTTACATAAATATTTATTTCTTCAGTTGAAGGAAATATTTCATTTTCTTACTAGAATTAAATTATTTATAACAAATAAACATTTATTCCAACGAAGTAATTATTTTTTTGAATCAAACATTTAATAATTTGGTAT
>CAKNXH010058022.1:103951-121181 GCA_932178445.1 Andricus quercusramuli | reverse complement strand
TTATAAATATTATATATAACCATGAATATAATTTGGCGGACATCAATTTGTTTCAATTGAATACTTCTTTAGATCAAAGAAATATGTTGTTAAATTCAATATCCATGTTTTTGATTCGAAGAAATATTTCTTTGGCATTTATGGTGAGCGTTAAATGCGGCTTTCCACCTTAGAATTTCCATGTTGCGACAGCGTCGTGGTCATCGCTGTGGACTTGACACTCGACGGACCCAAGTTCGATTCCTGCTGGAGGTGGATTTTTCATCGAATTTTTCTGTTTCAGGTTCATAAAGATTTTAAATTATATGAGTTGTTTAAATTAAATATGTATAATAATAACAATGTCAATTATAATTCAAGCTGAAAGAATCCATTTGTTCATTCAGGAAAATATGTACCACAGTTAAAGTACGCGCATGGTTTAGGCCAATGAAATATTTGTTTGAATCAGTGGGATATTTTTTTGCTTCAAATACTTAAAATGTTGATGCGAAGAAATAGTTTTATGAGCCAATAAAATATTTGCTTGACTATAAAGTATATTTCTTTCCATCAATTCGCATATTCTCATTTCAAAGAAATATTCATTCCCATTTATGGCACATTCATTTGGAACAATGAGTCATTTATTTGGTTTAAAATGTATATTCATTGATTTAAAGAAATATTTCTTTCATTCAATAATACCGTTCTTACACTCAAATACTGTTTTACAGAATCTGCTAAATATTTATTTGAAACAGTAAAGCGTTACTTCGAACCAAAACCATTTCTATTCTCGTAAACTGTCATTTCTTTGGTTCCAGGAAATATTTATTAAAGTTTACAGTACGCTTCTTTGAAACAAGAAATCAAATCTTTGAATTAAAAACACTTTCATTTTATCCGATCGAAATTACTTACAATTAAGAAAATATTTCTTAGAAATGAAGTTATATTCGATCATATCAACTGACTGATTTGTAAATCCAAATCTCTAATTTCATTCAGTTGAAGACATCGTCCATCCGCTCAAATAATATTTCACAGGTTGAAGTAATTATTTATTTGCTTCAATAATTTCTTATTTTTCATACAATTAAAGGATTTCTTTGGTTTGAAGAAATACATGATTGGACGTATTCAGTACGACCATTTTTTTGAATCAAAGAAATTTTTTTTGATTCAAAAACTTTTTTTTTCAGTGTAGATAGGGCACCGTGGGAAGCGCTTATAAGCAATAAAGATATAGAGGGGGCGTGGACTTTGTTACGGGATATCATTGTTAAAACTGCCACCACAGTATGTGGTACGGCGATTGTAGGAAGAAAATCTGGTTTGGATAGGATGTGTAGTTTTTGCATTATTCGTAAAAAATAACATTAACAGTGAAAAAATCAGCCCGATAAGTGGGCTCATTCTCATCAAAACTTTGCTTATTTAATTTCTTCTTCATCTCGTGTTATATTTCAAGAATTGGCAGATCGGAAAATATGAACTCCTTTCTAATACAACGCTGCTGAAGCCTGGTGACCTCTGTTAGGAGCTGAACTGTTAGGAGGTGAAGATATAGGACAAGAGAACTGCGACATAGAACATAATGCATTAGAAAACCCAATTGATAAAGTTTATGTCACTGAGGTTAGAGATATAATTAAGAATTTGAAAACCGGTAAGGCTGCTGGTGTAGACAGTATTAGCGCTGAAATGCTTAAATACGGTGGCGAGTACATACCTCACAGGTTGTGCGAATTGATAAATTTATGTATCGAGACGGGAGAATTCCCAGACCATTGGAGAAAAGCGATTATCGTACCAATATACAAAAGAAAGGGAGATAAAAGCAACTGCAATACTTACAGAGGTATCAGTTTACTAAGTACCGTAAGTAAAACATACTCAAAAATACTTATTCGTAAAGTAATGAAAGTTACAGAAGAAAAGATATGGGAAGTCCAAAGTGGATTTATGCCAGGAAGATCTTGTACAGATCAGATATTTAGCTTAAGACAGATCACAGTGAAAAGCTTGAGAGTACGAAAGAAAGTTTTCTGTGCATTTGTTGACCTAGAAAAAGCATTTGACAAGGTAAATAGAAGCAAACTTTGGGAAGTCTTCAAAGGGTGCGGAGTCCTACAAGCAATAAAAACAATATATGCAGGTAACAAAGCGAGTGTGAGGGTTAATGGGAAACTGAGTGACCGCTTCGATATTATACAAGGCGTTAAACAAGGATGCGTTATGTCCTCATGGCTAATTATCATATTTATGGAGAAGTTTCTAAGAATGGCCCTCTTTGACGAAGAAGGTGTAGATCTCGAGACAGTGAGGGATACGTGGGTTAGCTTTCGCAGATTACAAGATTGTTATAGCAGAATCAATCAAAGACTTGCAAAGAATGTTGAGCAAACTAAATACAAGCATGCACGAAAAAAAAAAGTTCATTAAACTTTCTTGAACTATTTCAAGAGTCGGGGATAAGAGCGAACCTTGAACAAATTTTCTATATTCTGCATAACTTTCAGGATTTAATTTAGAACAAACCTAGAATAACTCTACGAGAATTCTGTAAACTTTTATATTGAACTCCGATTTGAAAAAGTTTAATAAAATATATAGAGAAATTCATGAAAGAATGCTAAGAACTTTCGTAGAAATCACAATGGAGGTATTGAAAGTTTGTAATCACATTATTATAAGGTGTAAATACCTCAATTCAGTCAAATGTATAGAAAAATTCTTCAGAAAATGTTGAAAAATCTCATAGAAATTCGATTCGAAGTATTGAGTGTTTGTGAACTACTTCAATATAAGAACTATAGACTTCAGTTCCTTAAAATGTAGCTGCGCAGTCACTACTGTGCGCAGGCAGCGACTTTTCCGCATCGCTCCCGCGTGAAAAAAAAGAATTCAAGTCTTAGAGAACATTAGCACGCGTTGAAAATTAAAATATTAGGTTTGCCAATAACCGACACATATCTAAATGGTAAATCCACTACCCGGGCGCACCGGAACGTGCACCAGGTCGTTCAAGACGTCATCTACGAGAACTTTTTTAGAATCTAAATTGTATCAATAGCCAAAATAACTACCAATGGTGAGTCGACGATCAGGATGCACCGGAACGTGCACCAGGTCGTTTGGCACGTATTCTACGAGAACTGTTTTAAAATTCAAATTGTGTCAACATCCAAAATAATTAACAGTGGTGAGTCGACGATACAGGTGCACTGAGTCGCGCACCAGGTAGTTTAGCACGTATTCTACGAGAACTTTTTAAAAACTTGAATTGTTTCAACCACCAAATTAACTACCGTCGACTCACCATTGGTAGTTATTTTGGTAGATAAACCTCAAGATTTCTAAACAAATCATCATTCAATCTTTCTTCGATCGTTTTTTTATATTAAGAAAATATGAGAGAGAACAAAGTTTTCACACTTTTACTTCGGTCTTACGATCCATTTAGAAAAAATAAAAAAAAATAAATCGAGTCAAAATTCCTTTTTATTGACGTTTCAACCTCATCTGTGGGTCTTCATCAGAAACAAACATCTTAAAGAATAATCGGAGTCAATCATAAATATACGTCGAAGCGAATGACAACATTTTAAAATTTTGTGAAGTCCGATATCATTCTGAAGTTTTAAAAATCATTATGAAGTTTGTAAAAAGAGTATTGGGAAACTATAAAGTCCAAGGAACTTCCCCAATATGTTCAAAAAGGTTCACATTTTGTAATCAAAATGCTGTGAAACAGCTAACAAACTGATGTCATCAATACATCAGTTTGTTAGCTGTTTCACAGCATTTTAATTACAAAATATGAAACGTTTTGAACATATTGGGAAAGTTCCTTGGACTTTAAAGTCGACTTCTCCGACTATCGACTTCTTCGATGTAGACTGTATATTAGCTGGACTTTTAGATTTTCTAGAACTATTCTACGTTTTTCGCATCCTGCCTCCTAATAGAGAATACGTCACCTCATTCTTTACATTTTATAGAACTCTGTATTATATTTCGTAGAATAGTTCGATGCAATGTAAAACCAAGAAGATTTTAACTTTTACTAAACTACCCGTCGTATCCTCTACTATAGGACTAGTTCTATAAAATTTAATGAAAATTTTGTTTCCGTGTGAAGAACGTGGGCCTCAAAACTAACGTAAATAAAACAAAAATCATAGTGTTTGAAGGAAAAGGTGATAAAATAATGTGCAGCATTGTCCTAAATGATGAGAAATTAGAACAAGTTGGTAAGTACATACCCAGGTGCGAAATTCGGTCGGCTGCCAGAGATTGACCATCGGCCCGAAGCAGTCGGTTAGCCACAAGTCACCATGATGCACCCGACGGTCGGTCAAACTTTGGCCCAAATATGGGCCGACCGTCGGATAAACGCTGGTTCATTGTTTAAAAAAACCGTGAATGTACGGTCGGCCCGACTCTGGACAAGAGATGGCCCGACCGTCGGCATAACATTGGCTTGTACAAGTCACCATGATGCACCCGACGGTCGGTCAAACCTTGGCCCATATATGGGCCGACCGTCGGATAAACGCTGGTTCATTGTTAAAAACAAGCCGTTCAAGTACGTTCAGTCCGACTCTGGACAATAGATGGCCCGACCGTCGACATAACATTGGTTTGAATTATTTATTAAAATATTATATAATTTATATTCATATTATATATGTTGCATAATAATACAAAAATTAATGAGAAAAAACATTTAACAAATTGTTTTTTAACTACTTTGAGCTGTAGCTTATGAGGATGGTTTTTTCATTGACTTTCAATTCTTCAGGTATAGAGTAATGGGTAAGACTCCCGACTGCTAGGCGATAGATTCAGGTATAGGTGTAGGTTCGAAACCCCGTAGGGTTAGAAATTTTATTTGTAAAATAATTTAAAAAAATGTAATATATGTATTCAATATAAGCAGGACCATCAACATTTATAGTCAAAATACTCGCAATCAATTACTATTTATTTTTTGAATACCTATTTTGTGTATTTCCACCTGTGTAGTACGAACCTTCAAAATCAAAGTCGGCCCCACATTGTTGTCCAGGGTTGGGCCGACATCATCTTGAAAGATGGCCCATATATGGGACCAAATATCGGGCCGACTTTAAGAATCCAAAGGCGGTTGAACGTTATCATTTAGCTGGTTGGCCCGACCAGTGGCGCACAAAGTTGGACCGACCGTGGCCCAACGGTCAATTCACACCTGGGTATATCCAGGTAGCCTATTCGCTAGTGACGGGAAGATAGCTGGGGAGTTAGACGGGCGGTCAGAAGGTTATCAGTAGATCAGGATCTAATCTCTGAAGTAAAAATATATCAAAAAATCTAAAATGGCAATAGTTAATTCTATATTTGTACCGACTGTGCTATACGATAGCGAGACATGGATCTTTCAAGAAAAGGATAAGAATAAAATTAACGAGAATTGGCATGAAACCTCTGTGCACAATTTGCGGGAAAACACTGGTGGACAAAGTGAGAAACGAAATAATCCTCAAAGAATGTGGTTCAAAAGAGACAGTAGTTGACACATGGGAAAGAAATCAGTTAAGATGGTTCGGACATGTTGAAAGAATGCAAGATGAATGTCTAACGAAACAACTGTATAAAGGTAAAGTAAATGGAAGTATGCCCGGAGGCAGACAGAGGAAAGAATGGTTAGAATGCGTGAATAAGACCTTAATCCGAAAAGGCATAAGAAGCCATAGAAACAGGAGAGCTTGCATGAAAAAATGCATGGTCGTGAAGTAAGCTAGGAAGTATGCCAGCACAGAAAAGTGTGGCGATAACTACTTTATAAAAAGAATGTAAGTAGAATGAATGACGCCTGAAACAAAAGACCTTGGATACTAATGGGCACGAGGGGGGAGCCTCGCATTACAACCTTGTGATAATAAAACAAACACTGTTTGACCCGAAATGGAATTTTCGATTGTTTGGTAGCGTTTTCAGTAAGTTAAACCAAACCTTTTTCTTAAGCAATTAGGTGTTTTTCTTTGGAATTTGATAAAGTGTGCAGGTATTTCAATGAGAATGTGTTTCTCAAGGCCCATATAGCCTTGAGTAAATAAGCTTCCTTTTTAATCTAAAAACCGAAAAAAGCCGAGCGCGTAGCGCGAGGTACGTACATTAGCGAGCGCGAAGCGCGAGGTGAATATATTATCGAGCATGAGCATGAGAATATGCTCGAGAATATGCTCGAACTTTATGTGCTTTGAGAATTTCATGAGCATTTATGAGCATTTTGAATTAGGATAGAAAAAATCATCCACTCAGAAAACGATTTGGTTGAATCAACAACATTTTTTTTGGTTCAACCATAGAATTTGGTTATTATATGGACAAAAAATATTTGGTCGACCCAACTCAATTTTTTGGTGGTTTTAACAAAATCTTTTGGTAGATGGAGTATTTGGCTGATTCAACCAAACAAATTGGTTAGGTCAAACAAATATTTTGTTGAATCAACAAAAATTTGTTTGATTTAACCAAGTTTTCATGTATATCCACAAAACAGTTTTTTTGGTTCAAGAAAAGTTTTTTTCTGAGTGTCGCTTGAACTTGGAACGGGTGCTTTTAAATGATAAAAGAAGTCAAAGCAATAGAAAGCATATTATTCGCATTAAACAATACCTTATTCAGGGTAGCAACAGTATCCCAATTTATAAATTCTTCCAGGTATAAAACCAACTATACACCCAGAAGATTAATAATGTTAATGAAAAATAAATTTTGTTTATAAATATATTTTAAACTCATTTTATCTTTGTTTTCAAGTCAAAAAGATAAATTTCCAACTAAAGAAATGAATTTTTAACTGAAATGATGAATCCTCAACCAAAAATATGAATTTTTAACCAAATTGTTATTTGAATTTTTAACTCAAAAGATTAATTTTCTACCAAAAAAGACTCATTTTCAACAAAGTACATGTATTTTCATCTGAAAAAAATAAATTTCCAACCAAAATTTCAACACTTAAAATGACAGAAAAATAAATGTTTAACAAAAAAAGAAACGAATTTTCAACAAAATATTTTTTTTCCATAAAAAAAGAAGGATTTTTTAACCAAAAATAGAAGAATGAAAATGTTTAGTTAAGACAATCATTTTTCAACAAAAAAAGATAAATCCTCAATAAAATAATTCAATTTTAAACTAAAAAAGATCAATTTACAAATGAAACATATAATATTTCAATTTACAGTCAGAAAATTAAATTTAAAAAAACGAGTTTTTAGCCAAATTTATATACTTTCAACCAAAAAAAAAAAATTTCAAACGAAAATAGAATAGTTATATCTTCAGTAAGAAAAATTAATTTTCAACTAAAAAGAAAAGAATTTTCAGCTAAAGAAATTAACTTTTATTATTTTTCAATCCACAAATTGAATTTTCTATCCACAAAAAAAAACGAATTTTCGACTAAATAGTTTGTTTTTTTCAATGAGAGAGATGAATTCTTAACAAAAAGTAGAATAGTTAAATTTTTTACTAAAAAGGTAATTTTCTAATGAAAAAGATTACATTTCTATCAAAAAAGGTAAATTATCCACAAAAATTCAATAGTTAAATTGAATTTTCAAATGCAAAAAATTAATTTTTCACCGATTACATAAATTTGAAACTAAAAAGAGAAATTTTTCACCAAAAATAAAATAGGGTAATTTGCAGTTAGTACATTTTTTTTAAAGGAACTTCCAACCAAAAAAATGAATTAGTCACCAAGAAGATTGAACATTCTCCCCAAAAAATTCGAATTTTCAATCAAATAGAGGAATTTTAAACTAAATATTTTAATTTTGAACATAAGATTAATTTTGAACCAAATATGTACGAGTTAATTTTTAAAAACTTTTTTGGCATAAATTATTCTTCATCGAAAAAGGAAAATTTAGGAAGAATTTTCTAAGTATATTCTAATATTCTAATATATTCTAATATATAATATAATATTCTAAGTATATTCTAATTATATTTTTTCAGCAATTGTTGTTTGTTTGGAAGAGTGTGCTTCCCCTATAATTCATGAGATGGTCTTTTTTTCGGTTAGTGATATACGATTATTCTTGACAATAAAATTTCGTCTCGCAGACATTCTGTAATTATTGAAAGGTGGAGAATATTCTATTTTTTCGAATCTCTTTCAATATTTTCCTAAACAGCAGAAAGTATCAAGCTTTGTACAAGCTTTGTATAGAGTGAGGCACATCTAGAAAACTCCAAGTAATATTTACAATCTCCGAAAACCACCTCTAGCAATTTTTAAAATGAAAATATTCAAAAAGTAATTTTCAGAAAGCTCCAGGTTATTTGCCTAACGAAATATATCCCAAGTGTCAACACAAACTAGCTGTGAATTCGATCTCGAATGTTTCCACTTTGTTTGTATTTATAATTATATGGTGCTCATTTCACGAGCACTATGCTTCCCGTTAGCAAATGTATTTGCTTCCTCATAGAGGAAGCATTAGTTATTTTTTTCAATAATAGACAAACCAATGTCTTCATTTTGCTCAATTTAAAAATAGTAATTTACAAAAACTACAAAATTACAAAATAATTCAAAAAATGTTTTAAATACAAAGACAAATCAGACAAATCAAATCTCTTACTTGAAGTGATAATTTTTCGAGCTGAAAAAGGGAAAGGAAAAGTTCTGTCGCACCCTAACCGTTTCCCAGCTTAATGATTTCTTTACAAAAATGGTCAGAATTACTCTATTTGAGAATTTATTATCAAAAAGTCTTCTCTATTCATGCGTCAACTTTGAATTATGGCGATAAAAAAAGTTTTTCTGTTTAAAACTGATGATTCAGATATTATAAATGAGCATAACTTCCCTAATCGCCAATAAAGTGTATTATTATAGATCAATCGATTCGCCTCGAATCAAGAAATCTTTTCCATTCTTGCATTAATTTTAATTTTTATGTTAGTGAAAAAAGTTTTACCATAAAAACCCGTGTTTTCAAATATTATGCATTACCATAGCTTCCTTACTGTTCAATAAAATGTATTGAAATTATAGGTGCATCGATTCGTCTTGAATTAACACAATAACTTTTCTATTCTCGTATTAGCATCAAATTATAAGAATAAGAAAACTTATACTGTGAAGAACGATTTTAAAAATATATAAATAACCATAACTTCCCTACTCTTCAATAAAATGTATTAATATTATAGGTTAGTCGATTTGTCTCGAACCAAGGAATCTTTCATATTCTTGCATAAACTTTGAATTATGTTGAACAAAGAAGTTTTACTATGAAAAACCGATTCTCAAAATATATAAATTACCATAACTTCCCTACTCTTTAATGAAATGTATTGATATTATAGATCAATCGATTCGTCTCGAACCAAGGAATCTTTTACATTCTTGCATCAACTTTGAATTATGCTAATGAAAACAGTTTCACTCTAAAAAACCGATTTTTAAAGTATTATTGAGTGCTAAAAAAATCCAATGAATATTTTTAGAAATCATTTGGTCAGTTTCAAGATATTAGTGAGGAAAATAAGCCCTCCGAATTTCATCGAATTATCTGCAACCGTTTTCAAGTTATCGTGTTCACAAAAAAGCGTGACATCCACAACACACATACACACACACACACACACACACCCGGACAATTGCTTAGAACATTGTATTAGACATTTTTAAATTAGGGAGGGTTCAATTAAATGAATTAAAAATTTTTGGAAAATATTACCATTACAAAGCTTCCTCTATGAGGAAGCAAAAACACTCATAAAACTTTATAATTGCAAATAGTCACAAAACACACCTTCAGAAAACTCGAGGTTGGGTTCTCAACCCTATAATAATATTCAACAACCCCCAGAATCCACCCTTAGCACTTCCCACGAAACAACTCCAAAGTGTCATAATGCAAATCAACCGTGACATTTTTGAATTGAAAATAGTCACAGAAGTGACCTACGTTAGTGCGTTAGTTAGTGTGTCATATTTTGGAGACAAAAATTAGTTTTAGATGACTGAAAATGTAAATGAAAGGTAAAAGACGTACTAAACGATGGCGTTATCACTTTTGAGCAAAAATTTGCTGATCGTGTTATATTGCGTCGAATATGGCTAGAAATAGCAATTTTTGCACTTTTAGGTTACGATATCTCAAAAACCTGACGTATAGGAAAAATCTGGATAACGAATACGGTTTTAGGGCACCGAAAATCCTTTGGGTTCACATAATCCGGACTTTGGGTACAAATCTTGTCGGCCTGTGTAATTGTTTAAAAAATTCAACTATTGTTAAAACTACTTGGAAACTATTCACTTACAAATAAAAAAAATTACTTTTGGAAAAATTCCGTCTTTAGCATGGATTTCACAGAAAAATGATATTTTCTTACAATTTCCTGAAACTATATATTCCTATAGCCCTAAGTGAGCCCTAAATTCTTGTATGAGGTGAATTTTAAAAAAAATTATTTTTAGTACGTTTTACTGCACTGTTCAGCCAACGTAACGTTTAGCTAGCACAAACACCATTTCTTTAAAAAAAATAATAAAGCCCAAAATTTGGGACTACGGACCCAAATTATTCCTCAATGAGCCCTAAATTATGCGAGTGAAAAGAATGGGTTTTATGAATTTCTTCACGTATTTTTGATCACGTTATGTTGGCACAACACCATATATCACAAAAAAAGGGCAATGAAAAAATCTCTCGACTTTCGGTCAACGATATTTCAGGAGCCTTAAATGAGTCTGAAATTATGCAAGGGAAATACAAAAAAAAAATTAAATTTTTTGGTAAATTAGTTTAAACAGTAATTGTTTGAACAATTTTTTTTAATGTTCAAATATCATCTTAGTGGAGCCCTTAATGAGCCTTAACGTCGGGTAAGAAAATAGATATGTTTAATTCATTTTTAGTAGGATTGTTTAAACTTTTTTTTTAATTTCGATTATTATACCGGGTGTCCCAGACTCAAGTGTCTGGACTTATATAGCCATATAAAAATTAAAAAAATAAATAGAAAATTCCTTTTCGAAAAATCAGTTGAAGTTTTACTTTTGTAGTTATAAAACATTTAAGTTGGACCAATCAGGAGCGCTGTATAAACAGCCGTGGGTTCGTGAACGGGATTCCAACGTAGTGTTCTCCCGTCGCTAACGCCACCTCTGCGCTCACTTCGATAACACTGCGTCAAATCTCGTTCACGTACACACGGCTGTTTATACGGCGCTCCTGATTGGTCCAGCTTAAATGTTTTATAACTAAAAAAAAAATCACGTGCATCCTAAAATATGACCCAAGACAGATTTATGTGTAAACATCTTCGGTAAACGTTGACTGAAATTGAAATCTTACATAAAGCAAATAATAACTCACGCACATGTGGGAGTATAAAAATTTATTTTCTCTTATATATAATGTCGTGCAAAAGTTTCTGGTCAGTTATTTTCCAATAGGATAATAATCCTAATCTAACAATTTAACAATAACCCTACCTTAATAATAATAAACTGTAGATTTTCCCTCTATTGACATATCCGGCATATTTTGCCGGATTTGGATGTTCTTTTCCGGTATATTTTATCGTGAACTAAATTGAATTCTGAAGAATTTATTATGAATTCCAAACGATTCTAGATTAATTTCAAACAATTCTAGATTAATTGCAACTAGTTGAAAAATTGATATTTGCAAAAATATTTCGGACAATAGAAAATTCAATGGAGATCTTGATGACAGATGGAGGTCATGTGTAAGAAAACAAGAAAAATGTTAAATTGATGAACTGTAAATATAAATTAAGTATTTATTTTTAAAATTGAACTGTAGTACGACTCTTAACAATAGAATTATAATAAAATTGATTTTATAAGACGATTCTGAATCTGTTTATAATTAAATAATTTATAGATTTTTACGTTAAAAATTGAACTATTTCAATTTGAATGCCTTGCGTAATTAATGAAATGTATGCATCCGATTGAAACTTCAAAATCTTTTTTTAATTTTCAAAAACATTTTAATTAATATATTCATAATTTTTAAGTTTTCATTGTTTCATTTTCTTTTTTTAGTTTTTCATTTGTAAATTACATTTTTCATTTAAAATTTTCAAGAAACAACTTATAATCACTAAATTGTACTGTTTCTAAGTTAAAATTGTTCAAAAATGATATAATTTTCAACACTTAAAAAATTCATTGATTCATTCTTCAAACTATTTTATTTGGGACCGTACTTAAATTACGTAGCAGCTTAAGAGGGAGGGAGGGGTCAAAAGATTTTGTTACGATTTGTTACTGAAGGGGGGGGGGGGGTCCTTCATTCATGTACGTAACTTTCGGAAATTCACAAATTAAATAAGTATCTAGCAGAAATTGTACAGAAATTTAATATGAATTCAACTTTACGCACCAAAGAAAATTGGTGAGTGGAAAAAGGAACCTAGCCAACAACAATTTTTTTTAATTCAGGCAAAAGTCAGGGATTTGGAAAAAAAGCTTACAAAAGTCCGAGATTTATATAACTTTAAATAACCTGCAAACCGAATAGATTTGAAAATTTTCAACTTTTATATGAAATTATTTTATTCCGATTATAAAAGATTCTAGGTTCAAAATGTTAAAAATGTAATATTCTGGTTTTTGAACATTAATGGTCAGGGAAAATGAAAAGGTGGTTAGGGAAAACTTAGAGAATTTTTAAAATTAAGTTTTTCGGTAATCCTGATATAACATTCTTCTTAGTAATTTATTTGCTTTGTATTTATATTTCTTTTTTTGCAGTTGCTTCTTCCTGAAAATGATCTTTTTAGTTGTAAATTTCATTATCTGTTTGAAAATGCAACAGTTTTGTTCAAAAATTAATCTTTTTGCTTGAAAATTTCACTATTTCGTAGAAAATTTACTTTTTGACAGAAATTCTTTATTTTGGTGTTGAAAAATAAATTTAAATGTTTTTTGGATAAAAATCCAACTATTTTTTGGAAAATGTATATTTTTTATTAAAAAATTCATCTATCTAAGCAGAAAATTAATCTTTTTTTTGATAAGAATGAAACTGTTTGGTTGAAAATTCAACTACTTCGTAGAAAATTTACCTTTTGAGAAAAATTCACATTTTGTGTAGAAAAATTAATTTAAATATTTTTTCGATGAAAATTCAACTATATTTTTCAACATTTGTCTTTCTAATTTAAATAGTCATCTGTTTCAGTAGAAAATTGATCTTTCTTCGATGAAAATGCAACAGTTTGATTAAAAATTAAATAATTGTTTTAAAAAGGCATCCTTTTTGTATAGAAATTCAACTGTTATTATCGAAAATTCGTCTTTTTGGGATGAAAATTCAAATACCTTTGTAAACAATTTACTTCTTATTTAAACTGTTTTTTTTTTGAAAATTTTTTTTGAACCACTTTGTTAAAAAATAATTTTTTCGTTGAAGATTCATATTTTTATTTAAAAATTCATCTCTTTGGTTAAAGTTTGACTATTTAGTTGAGAACTGATTTTTTATAATTGAAAATTTAACTGCGTCGGTAAAAGTTGAACTATTCTGTTGAATTTGTTTTTAATGAAGCTTTACCTCTTTGGTTGAAAAATTAACTATTTTGTTGAAAATTAATTTTTTTTGCTGAAAATTCCTATTTTTCTGGTTGAAAATTCAATGCTTCTAGAGAAAATTCGTCTTTTGGCTTTCAGGATCAACAATTCAGGTGAACTGTTTTTTCTTTCATCACTGAGAAATCTTTTTATTTGTTGAAAATTCGTCCTCTTGATTTTGAAATTAATTTTTTTTCAATTACATTTCATCCTTCTAGGTTGAACTATCAACTATTAAACTTTTTTGTTACGAATTTTCTTTCAAGGTTGAAAATTGAACTATTTCTTTGAAAATTCAATTGTTTTGTAGAGAATTAAATTATTTTGTAGAAAAGTTAAGTATTTTCTTAAGAAGTCATCTCTTATCGTAGAAAAGTCACTTTTTTTTGTTTAAAAGAAATAAATTTCAAAATTTTTGATTTGTATATGTATGTCAATGGGATTTGAATGTTAATGGTTAAAGAAAAAAAATTGGTCGAAGAAAAATCATAGAATTTTGAAAATGAAGTTTTCTCCCTGCACAGCACGCATTATCTTAAATATAACTAATTTCCACTAGTTTCAAGTCCCATATCTTATTATTTCTGGACACCATAAATTACGTACAGAAATAGGGGGGTAGAAACATTTTGTTACGGTTCGTTGCATGGGGGGGGAGAGTGTGGATTATCCGTTACGTAATTTACGTACGGCCCCTTTCCTAAAACGCATTTTCTCCTTTGCCTGCTTAGTCAAGCTTTGTTTATAAAATACCGGTGCGGACCGATATGATTTCTTTGAAAGAACACATTGTGTGGCATTTATATTACGCATCTACATTTAGAATTAGGCTAATTATATTTCCTGAAGAAGATTATTGAATTTTATCACTTATATCCAGAAAACAATAATTTTCCATGATTTTAAGATAATATAAGATCAAGTATTCTAATCCGGCAAAATATGCCGGATTTCAATTTTCTTTTGCGGTGTATTTTATCGTGCACTAAATTGAACTCTACAGAATAGAGAAGAGAGTCAATCATAAAAACAGTAGAGAGAGAGAGCGAGAGATGGAGAAGGAGAGAGAGAGAGAGAGAGAGAGAAGGACAAAGAGAGAGACTGAAGGGCTCCTTTCGGTGGGTGAAGAAAAGCGAGCCTCCGGTCTGTGCCATAAGACACAACGTGTGTGTCACAGGCCTGCGTTACACTATGCAGTCGCGGTTTCATTCGAATCAGGCGCGACTCCCCATATCGAGGTCTAAGATGTTTACACATCAAAAACTAAAACTTCAAC
Source organism: Andricus quercusramuli (assembly GCA_932178445.1). Taxonomy (NCBI): domain Eukaryota; kingdom Metazoa; phylum Arthropoda; class Insecta; order Hymenoptera; family Cynipidae; genus Andricus; species Andricus quercusramuli. Next base: position 106,299 of record CAKNXH010058022.1, on the reverse strand, counting down.
TGATTTTTGGAAAAGGAATTTTCTATTTATTTTTTTCATTTTTATACGGCTATATATGTCCGGACACTTGAGTCTGGGACACCCTGTATGGTCAGTGCCCTAAATTAGACGCAAATTATAGGAAAAGATGAATTTTCTGTAAAATCATTTTTAGTACGTTTTACAGCAATGTTCGTCCAGCTTAACGTTAAGTTAGCGCAAACACTAATTTAAAAAAAAAAATATTGGAGACCTGAATTTGGGACTACGGGCCCAAATGAGTCCTTAATGAACCCTAAATTATGCGTGTGGAAAGAATGGGTTTTATAATTTTCTTCACGTATTTTGTATAAAGTTAAGGTAGCACAACACTATATATATATAAAAAAAAAATTGATAGCAGTTCGAACTCGAAAGTGCATTGCCTCACTACCCGTTCGGGTAGTGTTTCTAGGTGGATATTTACTACCAGTGTGGGCCCACCACCCCCACGACGGGCCAACAGCACGCAGTATTCCCGGACGGTCACCCATCCAAGTACTAACCGCGCCCAACACTGCTTAACTTCAGTGATCTTACGAGAACTGGTGTTTTCAGCGTGGTATCGCCGTTGGCTATATATATAACAACAAAAAAAAGGGCAAAGGAAAAGTCGCACGACTTTCGCTCGACAATATTTCAGGAGCCTCAAATGAGCCTGAAATTATGCAAGGGAAATAAAAAAAACGACAATTTTTTGGTAAATTTTTTAAAACAATTTCTTTTAATGTTCAAATATCATCTTAGGGATGCCCTAAATGAGCCTTAACATAGGATTAGAAAATAAATATGTTTAATTCATTATTAGTAGGATTGTTTAAGCAAGAATTGTTGAAATTTTTTTTCAAATATTGATTATTATATTCCCAGAGCCCTAAATGAGCCTTAAATTATTGCATGAGGTGAATTTTCTGTGAAATAATTTTTAGTACGTTTTACTACAATGTTCGGCCAGCTTGACGTTCAGCTAGCGCAAACGCTAATTTTTTGAAAAAATATTGGAGCCCTAAATTTGGGACTATAGGCCCAAATTAGTTCTTAATGAGCCCTAAATTATGCGAGTGGAAAGAATGGGTTTTATAATTCTCTTCGCGTACTTTATATAACGTTAAGGTGGCACAACACTATATATAACAAAAAATGGGCACAGGAAAAATCGCACGACTCTCGGTCGACGATATTTCAGAAGCCTTAAATGAGCCTGAAATTATGCAAGGGAAATAGAAGAAACGTAATTTTTTTGGTAAAGTTGTTTAAACAATAATTGTTTAAACAATTTTTTTAATATTAAAATATCATATTCGGGGAGCCCTAAATGTGGCGTAACGTAGTGTAAGATAATAAATATGTTTAATGCATTTTTTAGTGGGATTGTGTAAACAAAAATTGTTCAAACATTTTTAAACAAAATTTTTTTAATATATTCCCAGAGCCCTACATGAGCCCTAAATTATTGAATGAGGTGAATTTTCTGTGAAATCATTTTCGATACGTTTCACAGCAATGTTCGACCAACTAAACGTTAAACTAGCGCAAACTCTATTTTTTACAAAAAATAATAGAGCCCTGAATTTGTGGATAGGGGCCCGAATCAGCCATAAATTATGAAACAGGTTACATCTCTATACCGCAATAGTGTTGTGCCAGCTCAACATACCTCACTCATGTTCCTCCTTTATGTTAATGATATCAGTGGGCTTATTAGATTTAGTTTTTTCTCCTATTCGCGGATGACTTTAAATAGTTATTTGTGATACAAGTGCGTAAAATAGGTGATTGTATGCGAGTGTGAATTTTGTAGCATAAGCCGGAGGAGGCTCGAAGCATGAGTCGGTGGTTAGCGCACGAGCGAAGCGAGTGCGAAAACGTAGACGAGTGCTTCGAACCGCAGGCGAATGATGGAATCATACGAGTTAACAATCACCTACGCGCACGTGTATCACACGCTTTTTTTGGAACGCCCGTCCGAAAAAGTTGTAAGGAGGTGGTAACGAAAAATACTAATTTTATATTGCATAGAGTGGAGTAAAGAAATTACAAAAAAAAATTGGAAAAAAAATTTTTTTTTTTTAAATGTTATGAAAAAAAAATTTGTGCAAAAAAATGTTTGGAAAAAAATGTTTGGAAAAAAATGTTGTGAAAAAAAATTTGTGAAAAAAAAATTTGGTGAACAAAAATTTTCGGAAAAAAAAATTTGGTGAAAAAAATTTTGAAAAAAAAATTGGTTGAAAAAAATTTGTTGAAAAAAATTTGTTGGAAAAAAATTATTGAAAAAAAATGTTGGCATTTATGCTTTTTTGCCCCCCGAGGGGGGGGGGGGGGGGGGGGGG
>CAKNXH010058022.1:66124-97598 GCA_932178445.1 Andricus quercusramuli | reverse complement strand
AATAATGTAAGGTAACACGCCTACCCCTTTTCCAACGCCTCGTGGGGGCGGGAAGGCACTCCTGTGACTGGTCACAAAAATAATTGAAGGTAACACCCTTATATGTATACATTTGAAAAAAGTTTAAAAACTCGATATATGTCGATAACTATTAGAGATATCAATTTAAAACTGTCAGAATCGTGTTTCTCGCCAAAAATCCTGTAAGAATCCGCTTTAAAACTTTGTCGCCACGGATACCGTAACCTTGCCTTTTCGGAAATTAGTTTGAAATCTTCTTACTAATTACAATTTCTATTTAAATCTAAATCAATAGTGCTTTGAATGTTTCAACTAAAATAATCCATTGATTTTTATGTTTTAAAATGATTAATTAATTACTGATTCATTATTTTTCGGAATATTAAAATACATAGAGATTGAATTTTACTTTTTTTTGTTAAGTTACATGAATGGTTTATTTACATTAAGGGTATGTAATTTAATATTTGCTATAATCTGTATAATCAAAGCTTATTTGTGTTCAGTACATATCTCTGTATTGCAATTATATAATTATTGAAAATTTTTGTGGCCAATTATCGATTATAAAATTAAACTTTCTGCATGCTTCAGAGAAGGAAATGAGGAAAAATTTAAGATTTTCTGAATTAAAATGTCGACCAAAATCTGACGGTCAAATAGTGAATGCATTATTTCGTCTGTTGTTTTCCGCACGTTATTAACAAAAGGTGTGAATTCGACGCATGCTTCCTCATTTTTCATTACGATTGGAGAAGAGATGAATATTTAATTATATTATTAGACGCATTTTAAAGAGGAGATTTCAAGCTTTAATTTATCAAAGTTTCAATCTTCAAAATTCAGTTCCCTGGAACATGCAGAAGTGGGATTTAATCTATCGCTGAGATAACCATGAAAAAAGGAAGGCATGTATATGAATTCAATTTTCAAAATTATATTAAGGCAATTATATAAGGCAACGGCCATACCACGCTGGAAACACCAGTTCCGGTTAGAACACTGAAGTTAAGCAGTGTTGGGCGCGGTTAGTACTTGGATGGGTGACCGTTCGAGAATAATACTACTGCGTTGCTGTTGGCGGTCGTGGGTGTGGTGAGCCCACACTTGTGGTTATTTACTACAAGAAACTATCCACCTAGAAACACTACCCGAATCAGGTAGTGTCACGTCTACCCCTAGAGGCTCGCCGAAAGGGAAACGGCTTAATGCTACTGATATTTAGATTATGTTTTAATTATTCAGCGATGTGTTGTCGTATGCTGTTTTTTTTAATTACTTAAACTTTTGAATGCAAGTGATTGCTTAATGATTTTTATTTTGTTACGTAAGTATAGGATCAGAAAATAATTTTTAAAATTATAGATAATAATGTTTTAATGATTCCGCGATATTTTTCGATGCATTGATGTACAAACAGGGCCGTGAAATGAATATTTGAATTAATTTTCAAAATTATATGTACATATGTTTTAATTATTCAGCAATTTCTTTGGATACACTGTTATTTTTCTACTCCAAATTTTTTTTTACTCAGTGTGAAAATTTATCAATGAATCATATTTTCAAAAAAGGAAGTTATATATACAGGGTGTCCCAGACTCAAGTGTCCGGATTTATATAGCCGTATAAAAATGAAAAAAATAAATAGAAAATTCCTTTTCCAAAAATCAGTTGAAATCTTAGTTTTTAAGTTATAAAACATTTAAGCTGGACCAATCAGGAGCTCCGTATAAACAGCCGTGTGTGCGTGAACGGGCTTCCAACGTTGTGTTCTCCCGTCGCTAACCCCACCTCTGCGCTCAATTCGATAACACTGCGTTGAAATCTGGTTCACGGACACACGGCGGTTTATGCGGCGCTCCTGATTGGTCCAGCTTAAATGTTTTATAACTTAAAAACGAAAACTTCAACTGATTTTTGGGAAAGCAATTTTCTATTTATTTTTTTCATTTTTATATGGCTATATAAGTCTGGACACTTGAGTCTGGGACACCTTGTATAATATATAAATATAATTATTTGAACATTGCATTGCAAATACATGTTTAATGATTTTTATATTGCGTGAACTGAGTATCGGATCGGAATGTAATCATTGTACAAAAATTCAGTTTTTTCACAATATGACATGGAATAACCTAAATTTGAAGCAGGAATATATTTGAATGATTTATCAATATATTTTAGTGCGTTATTTATAAATAAGTAGTCAAAAACTTGTAAGAAATAGTTATTCGTAAATTGAGTAAATGAGAAAAATGAATATAAAAGTTAGCCCGCGCTTGCGCGCGCACGTAATAGTCTAGTAAAAAAGAACGTATGCATCATAATCCAGTAGTAATTCAGAATTTTTTGAGTTTCATTGCAAAAAATTTGGGATAAAAACAATGTTATGATAAAGACATTTTTTCTTAAGATTATTATTTTCAATATTATAAACAAAAATAATATACAAGTGCATTAATCAGGCATTTTTTGACAGAAAAATTCGTTTTTTTTCTAAGTCCATTTTTTAATTAAGAACTTTATAATCAATTTAGCAAAATTCATAATTTGATAACTAATCTCATGATTTTTCAAAACAAATTTCTTAAAACCCACAGCCGATCAAAATTGCTCAAATCGCCGTCGCCGGTCAAAAGCCTCTCGGCGCAACCCTCTAATATCTATGTATAGGTTGCGTAATAATAACCACTAGATTGACATATTATTGTCCTCATGTCTCTCTGGACCTGCAATCTGCATTCTACATACATCGCTTTCGATTTTTGAAATTATAAATTTTGGTTTCTCGACATTCTATCGTTGGGTCGATCGAATCGAATAAACTAATCCGATCGTAGCACTGATCGAATTTCGGTTTTTCGACATTCGAAGTGCATTCATTTTCGGTTCGAAATTGGATCGAATTTTCTTTGCATACGTATAAATGTAATGTTTTGCGAAGAATTAAGAAGTTTGAGAATAAGTCAAGTTATATCCTTAATATTTCAAGAGAATACAGAATTCGAAAGACTTGGATGAGTTCATAATAATTAAGCTACTTAATAAATAAGCTGCTTTACGGTTCAATGAAACGTGAGCCTATCCGATTCAAACAGACAGATTATTATTAAAAGAGGAGATTGTATTTGTGCCCTGTTTATATTTAAAAATACATCATTCTGTGCTTAATACTTTGCTCCCAGACTATAATTTGTAAACTTTTTTGCACAATTAAAGAGATAAAATTATTCAATTGTATGGTAAACGAAAACTTATAATATCTTAGTTCGTGGAATGTATAGATCACAGGTAACGATGGAAAAAAGTGGTCGGTACCAGTAATTTTTTGGTTACTGGTACAAACAATTTTCAAACAAAATGTAGATTTTCGAAGATTTCGCAATACAAATTCGAAGTTTTTTTTAACGATTTTGAATGTTTGAAGATAATGAAATTTTATTGTCAAGATTCCAGGGAGGACTTAAATTATTATCTTCTTCAAACTGATTTAAGGAAAATTTTTTTATGCATTTAAAGCCAACTCGAATGATTGCCTAAAACACTGGAAAAGAACGTAGAAGATTACAAAGTAAAATTTTTAAATTTTGCCAGACCTTGAGATTTTAGAAAAAATTTTAATAAGTTTGAGAGAAGTTTCACAAGTTTTAAAAGAATACAAAAATTATTTCATTTGAAACCAAATGTAGATATATGTAGATTTCGCACAAAAAATTTAGAAGATTTTTAAGAATTTCGAAAGGTGTTCAGAAGATGAAAAAATCACTTCAAGATTTTGCGAAAAAATTTAAATTCCTTTTTCCCAACATTTATTATAAGAGTACACTTCATATGCTGTCAACAATTCTTCAGAATTATTAAAAAAGAATCTGGAAGATGTGGAAGAAATTTTTTCAATTTTGCAGAATAGTTTCAAAATCTTAGGAAACATTTGAATCATTCTCAAAGATATTTAAAAGTTTTCAAAAAATTGCATAGGACCTAATGCACATTCTTAAAGATTTTTAAATAACATTTTTAAATTGTGAAGATTTTAAAAGGTTTCAAGATTATAGGAAAAATTTCCTCAGATTACTGAAAAGATTGATTCTCTATGTTTTCAACTTAATATAAAGAGAATATTTGAAAAGATACAAAAATTGAAAAACATCACCAAAATTGTGAATAGTAAATCATTGCTTTCCTTCGAATTATAATGAGCATTAACATTTTTTTATTTTGGAGTGACAAATTTTTTTGCGTTGGAAATGAAAATACTTTTTTTTCTGAGGATTCACATCGATTTTAGTCACATCGGATTCCTTTTGGCAATTTTGTCCGCTATATTGGATCCGCCATTTTTAAGTTCTGAATTTTGACCCCGGATTTGAAATCAGCGACTCGAAAAACCCCCTTATAGCAAATTTTAGTCACATCAGTTTCCTTTTGCCAATTCGGTCCGCCATATTGGATTCGCTATTTCGAATTTCACAATTTTGACTCCGGATGTGAAATCAGCGACCCGAAAAACCTCCTTGTAGCAAATTTTAGTCACATCGGTTTCCTTTTGCCAATTTGGTCCGCTATATTGGATCCGCCATTCTGAATTTCTCAATTTTGACCCTGGACATGAAATCAGCGACCCAAAAAACCCCTTTGTAGCAAATTTTAGTAAAATCGGTTCCCTTTTCCAATTTTGGTCTGCCATATTGGATCCGCCATTTTCAATTTTTTAATTTTGACATTGGATTTGTAATCAGCGACCTGAAAAACTACCTTGAGGCAAATTTTAGTCACATCGGTTTCCTTTTACAATTTTAGTCTGCCATATTGGCTCCGCCATTTTGGATTTTGCCTTACAACGATTTATATGTCAGATTCAGATTGAGCATGGAAAAATGTATATAAAAACATGTATGGCGCATAAGATGTAAGATCCAAACATTCTTGGTATTCAATAAACGATTTGTTTTTGCCAAAAATTCCATCTTCAAGACAGATTTTCAAGGTCACAATTTTTTTTCTGACTATCTATAATTTTTCTAAATTCGGAAAGGTTTTTTCTTCAATTGAAAAAAAAATCGCTCTAGGTCATTCCGATCCAAAGTTCTACAAATTTGAGACAGAATTTCAAAAAAGGTCCACTGTGCGGCGAGGACTTTGGGGGCTGGCAGTCAGTAGAAAACAACGGCATTGACATGCCAGTCACTCGGGAATATTTTTCTTATGCCTTCAATTATATTTTTTTTTGTGCATTTTAAAATCAGCCGAATTTTCAACAAGATTTTTCGCAATTTTTGATTGGCAGTCACGACCTAACAACGGATTTCGAGTGCCAGTCACTCGAAATCGTTTTTAGCAATGTTTTTACTATATGTTAGCAAATTTTAATGCATACCAAGTAGAAAAACGAATTGGGACGAATTGAGAAGAATTCGCCAGGAGCCCACGTGAATCTTGCTTTGCGACAATCTCGAATTGGAGATGGTGATGAATTCGTGTAAGTTCGTGAAAAGTAATAAAGTCTTCAACTATCTTATTCGCCCGAATTCAGCGAAAAATTTTTAGGGGGTCTAATTCATTTGAATGCGTTAGCACGAATTATTTTCAGTGTCCGCCAATTCATTTCAATTTGCGATATTTTAAGTCAAGCCCTAATTCGGCAGAATTCGCCAGCGCGAATACAGTTAAAGGTTGGCCTATTCAATAGAATTCGTAAGCTATAACCGACGCGCTCGGCATAAAGGATCCGTTGCAAATAAATATCAATGAGTCCCGTAGCTCAGTGGTCGCCCTCTGGACTTTATACACTTGAGATTGCTGGTTCGAGTCTCGAGGCATGCACTTTTTATTATTTTTTTTCGAAATGACCACGACCACGAATGAAGGCGAATTGACTCGCATTCAATTTTCTCTGGCCCAAATCGTTTCAACGAATCAGAAAGCAGAATTCGGGCGAATTTAAATATTTTAATTCACCGATATCCTCCCAAATTAGTTTTTTTTACTGGGTAACGCGATTGGTCGGTTCTTTATTTCAAAAAACGCTATAAGCAATTTTTTTATTAACAAGCGCTACGGATTTCAGATTCCAGTCACTCAATTTCATATTGTACCCATCTAAGGCTATATTAAATAATTTTTTTAGCCATTTAAAAATCAGCCGGAAAAAATTTCACTGGCTCTTGGACTATAATCGTTTAATGCTTTTTATGTTGTGAACTGATTAATTGAATATTGAATGGTTGATTTTTGTCGCAATATAAAATTAAGTAAAGATTTAATTTTAATTTTTCTCTATTAAATAACATATATTAATAATTTATTTTAAGGTTATGTAATCGACTATTGGCTATAATTCGTATGATAAAAGTTCATTTGAATTTAACATATTTCTATTGCAATAATATAAGTTTCTGAAATATATGTGCTGTTTTGAAACGAGTATCTGAATTCAATTTCCAAAATTGAATGTGAATGTTCAAACTTTTCAGGAAATTTGCAAGTGGTCGTTCGATTTCAATGAAAATTTGTGAAAATATAGTGCTTTACAAAATATGTTTTTTCCGGAAAGATTTAAAAAAAAAATAGATTTTGGGAGTTACGCCATACTGAATTTTTGATTGGCTTTTTTTTAATTCTCGACATTTCCGGAACCGATGCTTGAATTTAGTTGAAATTTGGAAATATGAGAGATGAAATTATACATTTTCAAACTATAAAAATTTACATACAAAATTGTGAAATTTTATCTGAAAAAAGTCCAAACAAATTATTGATTCAATTTTTCGTGAAATTATTTCTTGTTAATTTTTGTTGAATGAGGATATATATGGAATCACCTTTCATTAAAAAAAATCGATAGAGATTCTTCTGGTTACAGAGATGTGATTTTCTTTTATCTTCTCGGGAAATTTTTTTTCATCATAGCTCAATCGAAAATTCGACTTTCCACGCCTGTGGAGCGGGTCGAAAATCGAATTTTCAACCCTAGGGAAGAAAGTGACCAGACAGACATCTCAGACATCTCAAGTCGAATTTTCGATTATCGATATAATGAAAAATTGTATGCATGACTCGGGCAATATACTATTCCATGCTTATCATGACTTGGGTTCAATACTTAGGGGTTCATGAAATTAAAAAAATTGTTGACTTGTAATGATAATTGTTATGAACAAGTTCTATCAACAAATACTGAATATAATTTGCTTAAAAAATCGAAAATTGTTGTATTTTACAAATATAATTGAACGTATATTATTGTTAAGAATATCTGCATCAACTCAGATGATAAAAGGAAAACCACAATTTCCAAATTTTTGCAAAAATTTGTTTATAACAATTCTAATTGTTAATGATTCATAGATATTCTGACTAATTTTATCTGGACATGAAGTTCAATAGAATACCATGTAATTAATTTTTACCTCAATATTTTTGATTTTCTGTTCGTTGACAAATCGCTGAACTCTTTATTTTGTAATCGAAATTGTTTAAATAATTGAAAATTCTTGTAAATGTACAAAGTAACATACAAAACAGTATCGGAAAGACAATCTCAGTTGCCTCAGCAAACAAATTGTTCTGAATGTGTTCACGAATATTGTTTAAATAATTATTAATTATTGTATATTTGGAAAGTGTCGTAGAAATCTTGATGCACTAAACTTATTGATCCTAGTCTTTGAAAAATGGCCAAGTTCTTGATTCTGGTCGATTACGTTTTACGGAGCTTTTAATTATGTTCATTAATTAGTGAGAACTAATGAAATAAAATAAAACCTATCGTTAAGGGAGTTGTTCAAAAATTCTTCTTTGAAGGTGTGTCTGTAGTTGAAAATGCACTCTAGGAAAAAATTAGTTGGAAATTTTGCGTACACGCGTGTACTAGTGAGGAACGATTAATTGACTAACGAAAATTCAGAAAAGTTTGAAGAGGTCAGAAAAGTTCGAAAGAATTCAGAGAATTTTAAAAGAAATAGGAGAATACGAAGGAATTCATAGAATTGAAAAGTTTTACAGATTTTAAAAGTATTCAGACAATTCAGAAAAATTCAGAGAGTGCGAAAGACTTAGGGAAGTCCAAGATTCATGGTGTATTGCAAAGATTTAAGAAGAATTTCAAAGAAACTATACAAGAATTCATAGGATTATAAGTGAATTCTAAGGATTTGTGAGAATTCTACAGAATTCAAATTGCTTGAAGAAAGTTAAAATAATTCAACGTGTATTCCACAAATTTTAGGAAAATTCAGAACATTAAAATTGTCTGAATGAGGAACGAAAGAAATGAAAGTAACACAAGGTGTACTCTCATGAGTTCAAAAGAATAAAGAGAGTTTGAACACCATTAAAAAATACGGAAGAATTCGCAGAATTCAAGAGAATTCAGAGAATTCAAGAATTTCACAGAGCTCAAAAGTATTCAAAGGATCCGAAGAATTTGGAGACTTGAAAAAATTCAAAGAATTCAGCAAATTCAAAAGATTTCAGAGAATTCACAAGAATTTACAGAATGCCAGAGAATTCAGAGGTACGCAAATAATTACTGGTGTATTGTAAAGATTTGAAGCTAATTTAATAAAAGTCTTTAAAAAATTAAGAGTGTACAGGTGAACTCTCAGGACTTATTTGAATTCTACAGAATTCCACATACTCGAAGGATGTTAAAATAATTCAACGTGTATTCTGAAGATTTCAAGACAATTTAGAACATTCAAGAGGTCTGAAGGAGGTACAACTAAATCCAGCTGTATTTGATTGATTTCAAGATATTTAAAGAACATTATAAGAATTTAAAAATCTGAGAAAAGTTTAAAGAGTTCAGAGAAGTTCAGAAGAAATCAGGAAACTTAAAAAGAATGAAGAGAATACAAAAGAATTCAGAATATTTAGGAAAATTCCCAGAAATCAAGATAATTTAAAGAATTTTAAAAGAATTCAGAGAATTCGAAATAAATCAGGAAATTTGTAGAAGGAGAATAGAAAAGAATCAAAGAAATTCACAGAATTCACAGGAGTTTAGAGAATTTAAATGATTTTGGAGAATTCAAAAGAATTCACAGAAATTGAATAGAATGCAGAGAATTCAATAGAATTTAAAACAATTTCGATGATCAAAAAGTATCCATAGAATTTTTAAGAAATTGAAGAATTCAAGACATTTCAGAGAATTTAAAAAAAATTCAGAAAAATTAGAGATTTTAAGAGACTTGATGAAATTCTAAATAATTCGTGGCGTATTGAAATAGATTTCAAGAGACGAAAAAAACACCAAACAAATTCAAAGAAGTACAATTGGATTCTAAGAATTCCTTTGAATTCTAAAGAATTCACAATACTCGAAGGAAGTTAAAATAATTGAACGTGTATTCTAAAAGAAAAGATATTTTCTTAGTTTTAAATCTCGGCGCGAAGTTGCCGTGTGAAATTGCATCAATTAGGCATTTTCACCTCAGAGTCAGCTAACTTCACTTAGTTAACTGCTGAGGGGAAACCAATGTATCAAATGCATGGAATTTGATTCATTTTTGCCCTATTTTATCAAAATCTTCGTGAAAACTAATTTTTTCTATATAAGTGTATTCGAAAAAAGTTTTTATTTTTTGAGAAATATTTAATGTAATAATAAAATGATAATAATTATTATTATTTACGAAGGTATTATACAAAAGTAAAATTTTCTCTCATGCATTTGGTCCATTGTTTTCGCCACAGCACTCAACGAAGTGAAGTTAGCTGATATCTGAAGTGAAAATACCTAACGACATTCACATTTTCACAACCTTCTGCACATTCGAAATTAAACGATCCACGCACACACTCTCGTCAATGACACATGAACAGTCGTCCGTCTAACGCGGGCTTGTGATCGGTTTATTAACTTTAACAACATTAACTTACATTAACTTTAACAATAATAACAATAATAATTATAATTATAATTAATTATTATTATATTTTATTATTATATTATTATTAATTATTATAATTGTAATTATATAATAATTAACAATAATAATAATAATAATAACATTAACTTTACAACAAATTTTTGTTAGTTGAAACTACGTATTTTTTGGTTGGAAAGTGCAACATGTGGGTTGAAGTACTTTGTTGAAAATTTATTATTTTTTTTTTTCAATTGAAGATTCATCATGTCAAGAGTTGAAAATCAAACTATTTTCTTTAAATTCTTTTTTGTAAAATATGAAAGTTTGTGGATTAGTAACTCAAGTGGTTAGTAAAAAATTTGTATTTTTTGTTAAAAAGTTGAACTACTTTGTTAAAATTAGTTTTTGTACTGAAAATTTAACTTTTACATTTTTTACTGAACACGTATCTTTCTCAATTGAAAATTTCCCGAGTTTGTTTGTCAATTGATGTATTTGGTTGGAAATTCTTCTTTCTGTTAGGAAAGTAATCTTCTTGGTTGAAAAATCGTCTTCTTAGAGAAGAATTCATCTTGGTAGGTTAGAAATTCAACTTTTCTATTAAAAATTGTACTATTTTCATAAAAAGTAAATATCAACTGCAGTGAAATCCGATATAAAGAATTTGAGGGGACCACACAATGAATTCGTCATAAGTGGAATTTCGATAGAAACGAAGTTTTAGGCACTATAGACCGGTGAAAGAGACCATAAAAATAATTCTATCCATGGGGGAAAGTTATATCAGGGTTTTGCTATATTATGTTTGTCGAAAAAAAAATTAATTGAAAGCTTCTGTTTTCATGAACGAAAAAACTTTGAAAAAAATCTCGGTCACTGAATCAAGTCCCGGTCATTTCCCAGCGATAAAAACAATTTATCATAGTTATTACACATAAAATGTTCCAAGAATTTTCTTTGAGTGAATCTTAACATGCACTCTCTGAATTTGTATTAGTGAAATATAAATTATTTTCAGTTAAATTCCACTAATTGTTGTAGCTAGAATTCAGTTACTGACAATAATGTTTTTGCCTGGTTAGAAAAACTTTTTCATGGAATTCGATGTAATCAAAACTAAACTACAAATTGAATAAGTAAAAGATAAACTTTTCTTTGTTTTAAACTTTCCTTTCTTCAAACTAAATAAAAATTGCAGAATTTAAAATTATAAACCATACAAATTTTACTACATAGTTCAAAAAAAGTTCAATATGACATTTTAAATAATAGAAACTTTTTAAGTGGAAAGATTTTCAAGTGAAAACTTTTAAAATCAAAATTTTGAAAATAAAACTGTTCTTAGGCTAGAATCCTTGAAAGTTGAATTATGTTACTTCAAATCGTTTCAAATTAATAATGGTCAAATTTTGATTTCTACTTTTCAAAATTCAACCATTTCATTTACAAAATCAAAAATTCACGCAAAGGTAACATTTACTGAAAAGTTTTACTGCAATGATAACATTTAAAACTGGAAATTTAAAAATCGGAATTTTTACAAATTCGCAGTTGTATGAAATAAATCACCAACTATTTGTAATTTGAGCTTGCCCAATTTTAATCAAACAATATCATTCTCAAGGCTTCAACTTGCAATCACTCCAGTTTGAAAACTTAATTAAAAATTATTCATTATACATGAACAGTTGAATATTTCTCAAATTAGAAAGATTACTTTTTTCAAGCATTCAATTAGAAATGGTTCAATTTGGAACATTTATAATTAGTCAGTGTCATATAATTATGAATCTACGAATCTGAAATTATTCGGTATTATTTAAAAATTTTGATTTAAAACATCTAGAACGTTTCAACTGAAAAATTATTCAATTTTTAAAAGATATAAGATTGGTTAATCCCCAATTTCCCCATAGTCAATTATTATTAAATTTCACGTGTATCATAGTTGAACTTTTGAAAAGCTTCACTTTACTTATATTAAGTTTTGATCGACTTGAAACGTCTTACTGTCATGATCATAAAGTTTCAAACACTCCTAATTTTTAATTTCTCAAACCTTTACAACGGTATTCGAACATTTTTAAATTTTAGAACGAACGATAGAAACTAAGACTGGAAAATAAACATTCTTAAAATTCACAATTCATTCATAATTAATTAATTAATATATTTCCCTATTCAAAGAAGTGAAATTAAGAAAAATTATTTATTAGGTAAGAACCCTTGAAATGATTCAACTAGCTAAATTTTTACTGATTCAGGTTTAAGGAATTTATCTTAACTGTTTACAAACATATATGTATTACTTTTAGGCAGATTTGCAGAAATTTAGAAGATTAAGGGAAATAAGTATCTGAAAAAACCTCTTGATTGATATATTTCGCACAAATAACTATTTGCAAAAATGGTTATTGTTAAATTTTCTATTATTTTTGTAATTAACTGTAATTCAATTGTTTGAAATTTGAAGCGCTTCAGCTTGATCAATTTCGCATTCTGTGTGCGTGAATGTTTTCGGACTGTACAATTATTTTATTTCAAGTTGAAAGCAATATTAGTAGAATAATTAAAAACTCATATTGAAGTGATTCAGACCATCCACAAATGAGTACACAGAAATAGTAAATAAAATGGATTCTGATCTTAAAAGGGATTTCGGGGTAGCTGGGTGCGAGTTAAGCTAGGGCGATGGTCAATTTCGCCCTGGGTACCTGCGAACGGTTCCCCCACTACACGGCTTCCCATCACTCAGCCGAACTGCTGCCGCCGAGGCTGGTCAGCAGGAGTCCTTTGTACGTAATGAGGACTCAAACGCGGAATATAACATTTTTTCAATTTAGCGCTTGGTAATTTATAATGAAAATATTCGAAATCTGCTAATTATAGCGCTTCCAACGATATGTTATTTTAATTTAAAAATTGAAAATTAAAGAAGAAATGTTCAAGTTTATGTGAAATTTTATGAACAAATTTTTCAACATTTTTATAAAATCCACTGCAGTAGCTTTAATTCATTCGTTGGCTGAAATTTGGCCACATTTGAAAACTTATTAACGAACATCATAGTTTATTTCTCAAACAATCGCATTCTTAAAAATCATTCCTAAATAATTTTGCACTCGCATTCCAAAAGAATGAGGTGTAGAGTCATCCAGGGATCCGTCCAAAACTATCGTTCCGTTACGTTACGTTATCCAAAAAGTACCGAATCTTTTGTTTACTTTTCGTTACGTTTTGACAGATTGGAACAAAATTAAAAACGAAATTGTTATAACTTGATATTTTACCTGTCTGCCTTTTAATATTTACATCAGGTGCACAAGGATTCGAACGAACTATTTTTTTCAAAATACAAGTGATTAAAAAATTTCGTTACAATTTCGGTATTTTGAATAACGTAACCTAAGCCGAGTGAATATAGTTACGTTTTGGCAGTATGGAAACAGAACGAAAATCACGAAAGTATTTTGTTTCGTTTCCGTCGGATCCCTGGTGTCATCCCTAGCTCAATTCGGAAACTCATTAACAAACATCATACATTTTCTTACTGCTCAAACAATTTGTTTATGAAAGTTAATCAAAAATACTATTTTGAAACATAAAAAGCATAATAAATAATAATATGGATTCAATCTAAAAAATTATGTTTTTTTAAACTAACTTTAAAATTTTTGAACAGCGACCAAAACGTAAAATTGGATTTGCTTAAGTGTCGAAAAAAAGTTAAAAACTGAATTCGGCAAAGTTTGAAAATAATTATTCTTCCTTTCAAAAATAATACGTTTGATATTACTGTCTCCAGATGTTTTACGTTTTACTACTGGCACTTTTGTTTTTTTACATTCTCATTCTAATGAGAAGGTATTGGTTTTATGTAAAATTTGACTTGGTCGGTTTTCATCAAATCTCCACGTTTTGAGACCCCCTGAGCCAGAAAAAAGGTTTTCACCAAGGTGTCTGTCTGTCTGTAGTCTGTCTGTCTGTCTGTAGGCACGATAACTTTCGAAAAAATAATCAGATTGAGTTGTGCTTTGGATCACTTTTTTAGGGCCTAAAAAGAAAGAACAAGTTCGTTAACCAACTATTTTGGATAAAAATTCAAAAAGTGAGCACATTTTGAAAATTTTTGAGACCATTTTTTTTCGAAATTCAAAAATTCTATGTACGGCTATTCATAGTACTCCAAAACTCGAACAATTTATCCTAATGACTTTTTCGGATAAAAAGAAAATTACCGGAGTTATAGCATTTTCAAAATTACAAAAAACAAACGTACATGAACATTTTATGCCGAAAAACGCACAATATGGAAAAAAGTCAAGAGGAGGAAAATGTTTCTTTTTGAACACCCTACAATATTTTCTCAACAACTTTTTGAATTTTTTGAATTTTTCGAAAAATCCAAATTTTGATCACACAAAAAAATAATGAAAAATCAATAATTTCATTTTGCTGTCAAACTATGCAAGATACGACCGAAAATAAATGGAAAAAAATTACGCACCCAAAAATGATCTCCAAATTTGTCATTATTCACTTTTCGATATGATGCGTAGTTTTTATTTTATTCGTAAAAGACAGCATTGGAAATAGTCAAATTAAATTTGTAGACGAATAACACAAGCCACAAGAAAAATGGCAGAGACAAAATTTGTTCATCCAAAGAAGAGGTACAAATTTGTTATAAATCGTGTTCTAATAGGATGCGTAGTTTTTGTTTTATTCGTGACTTTTTCATTTCTATCATACGGTGCACAGAACCGAGCGTGGAACGCAAGGTTCAAATGATTTCTAAATCACATATCGAGCGCGAAGCGCGAGTTTCTGGCTGAGAATGTGTTCCTTAAGGTCGATAGAACCTTGAGTAAATAAAGTTCCATTTCATTCTAAAATAAAAACAAATTTAACAATCACTTCACATGTAGAGGTTTTGATAATTTTATAATATTTGCAAATAAACTTTTTCTTTCCATCAAAGTCGAACACGAAGTTCAAAAATCTAGAGAAACCGAGCGTCAAGCGCGATTTAAATTCGTCCGAGTGCGTAGCGCGAGGTAAATATATAATCGAGCGCGAAGCGCGAGATCCAACAGTCGCGCGCCCTAGGCGCGCTCAAACTTGCGAGCGAAGCGAGCCGCGCGCCAAGCGCGCGATGAGAATGTGCCCGCCAAGCGGGCACATTTTTATTTTATTAACTTAAGCCTCAACCAAAACAGACTAATTTTCAAACCAAAAAAAAAAAGGAATTTTTATGAAAAGAGTTGAATTTTTAACCAAGAAAGATTTTTCAGTCGATAAAGAAAAAAAGTCGGACCTAAAATGTTTAATAATTCAACATTGAAGAATCAATAGAAAAAGGTATACGTTTTTGAAATTATATAAGTTTAGGCAATTTTAAGCTAGAAACATTGATTTCTACATCAAAATTTGTTCTTAAATCGTTTTTAATATTCGCTTAAGAACTTGTTTTAAAAAGTCATATCAATTCATTTTTAATTTTCCTAGGAATTTTAATAAAATTTTTTTTATTTTTCTGACACCCTTCAAAATGCTTAGAAGGCTTTTAAATGTTGTGTGTTTTGAAATCTTTCCACATTTTAAATTATTTTTGAATCTTTTCAAAACTTCTAGATATATTTTAACCTTACTTGATTCTTTCCCAAATTATTAATTATTCAATTAGTATTCATTATTCAAAAATTTCTTTTATCTTCTTAAATGTTCTCTTTAAATTATTAAAAAAATAAATAAAAGATCATTGTTGATTATTCCAGCAAAGTTAATCATTTTTTCTATTTTCTCAAAACCTTTAAAGAAACTTAAAAAGCTTCAAAATTTTATTTCGGAATCTTCGAAAATCTAAATTTAGTTTTTTATTTTTCGGAATCTTTTCCAGTTTTAAATCAAGTTTAGATCTTCTCAAAACTTCTGAATATATATCCTAAACTTACTCGAATTCTTTCCAAATTAATAATTCACTAAACATTTTTTCCGTTTTTATTGCAAATTATTCTTTTTTTGTTTGAAAATTAATTATTTTTGACCATAAATTCAACTACCCATGATTGATTGAAAATGCATTTCTTTGGTTGAAAATTCCTTAATTTTAAATAGCTTTGTGATAATTCATGTATTTTTTTACAAATTAATCTTTTGGGGGTTGAAAATTAATCTTTTCGGTTGAAAATTCAACTTTGTTCAAATTTGTTTGTTAAAAATACATTTTTGTGGTTGAATACTCATTATTTTAGTGAAAAATTCATTCCTTTGGTTTGAAAACTAAACTGTTTTTCCACAAATTCGTCTTTTTGAATCGAAAGTTTAACATTTTGGCTGAGATTTTTTTTCTTTATTGACTGCAAAATCTTTCTTGGTTAAAAATTCAACACCTTTTTCGAAAATTCCTTTTTCTTTGGTTTAAAAATTAGATTTGAAAATTTTTGAAATGAAGAATAATTATTTTGAAAATCGGCCGAATTCAATTTTTTAATTTTTTTCGACATCCAGGCAAATACAATTTAGTATTTTGGTAATGTTCAAAATTTCTAAAGTTAGATTTTAAAGACGAGACTTTTGAGATTGGCTCCAGAAAAATCCTTTATATTCTGTATTTATGTGTAAAAATAGTATTTTTAATTAACTTCCATAAACAAATTGGTTAAGCAGTAAAAAAATGAGAGAGAGAGAGCAACATTATTCAAGGATAATTTTGAGAAATGCCACTGTTTGATAAATAAACTAAATGTATGATGTTCGTTAATAAGTTTTCAAATGTGGCCAAATTTCAGCCAACCAATAAATCAAGGCTACTGCAGTGGATTTGATAAAGATACTGAAAAATGTGTTCATAAAATTTCACATAAACTTGAACATTTCTTCTCTAATTTTCAATTTTTTAATTCAAGTAACATATCGTTGGAATCATTATAATTAACAGATTTCGAATATAATATTCATCAATTACCAAGTGCTAATTTGAAAAAATGTTATATTCAGCATTTTAGTCCTCAATAGGTACAAAGGACTCCCGCTGACCAGGCTCGGCGGCAGCAGTTCGGCTGAGTGAGGGGAAGCCGGGTAGTGGGGGAACCGTTCGCTGGTCCCAGGGCGGAATTGTCATCTGCCCTTAAGCTACGCATAAATAAACTAACACCTTCGTCAACTAGGGTTAATTGAGTATTGAAATAGGAGTAGTCCATTTATTGCACTATGACAGTTTAAAGTTTCAGATAACAGGGACATTCAAAACTATTTCAGTTGAATTTCGGTGAACCTATCTATGGCCTGAAAAATACTAGGAATTTTCAACCTATACAGTACAATAACATAATGGTCATAATGGGCAAATTTTCAACTTATTAACTGGCTTAATGGTATAGTAATGCTAATAAAGCCCTGCTAGCAACTGTCAGCGGCATAGCCCCACGAACCATACCCCTCAGCTGGGTCCCCTACAGAGATAATCCCTTTGTCTTCAGAATTACATATTTCTATAGAACAAATATTAATATATGATATAAGAACTTGACACTTTGAACATCAGGAGATTAGGACTTTTCCAACAAAAGAGAAATAGATTCTCAACGAAAAACATCAAAGTAGATATTTCCTGAAGAAAACATTTAAATTTTACAACCAAAATAGTTGGATTTAACGAAAAGAGACATATTTTCAAGAGAATACATAATTTTCAAACATATAGTTGGATAGAAAATCAAAAAGATTAATTGTTTACCAAAAAATACGTTTCGTGAACAAAATACACAAGCGTGAATTATCAAGCAAATAGTTCAATGTTCAACTAATAGAGATAAATTTTCGACAATAAATGGAATGGTTTAATATTCAAGTTAGAAATTCAGTCTAAGTGAAAGCTCAATTGAGTTGTAGATGAATTTTGAACAATGAATTACGCAAGCTTCGCTCGCAAGTTTGAGCGCGCCTAGGGCGCGCGTCTGTTTAATCTCGCGCTTCGCGCTTGATTATGTATTCACCTCGCACTTTACGCTCGGTTCCTCTAGATTTTTGAACTTCGTGTTCGACGAAGTGATTGTTCAATTTGTTTTTATTTTAGACTTAAAATGAACTTTATTAAATTTAGGTTCTATCGACCTTAAGGAACACATTCTCATGCAGACACTCGCGCTTCGCGCTCGATATTTGATTCGAAAATCATTTGAACCTTGCGTTCCACGCTCGGTTCTATGCACCGTATGATAGAAATAAAAAAGTTTGAGTGCACTTACGGCGAGCGATTTGGTTGTTGCGCTTCGCGCTCCGAAATACAGTGATCGCGCACTTTGTGCTTTGTGTTATATGTTCTTCATATACAAATTACTACATTTGTATTTGATTTCAAATGAAGAACAATGATATAATTTAGGCCACAAATTTTATTGGTTAAAATGTTATTTTAGCTTGTGCCGTTTTTCAAACAAGGTAATTTTTTTCATTTTTAATATATTCTTAAAACAAAAATTGATTACAAGTTTTTAAATCTTGTTTGAATGCACAATGTTTGTTCATCCATCTGCTTTCGCACCTTGCATTGTTTTTAAAAAAATTTGATTTTTTTACTGTCAATGTTATTTTCACGAATAAAACCAAAAAAAAAACGCATCCTATCGAAACATGATTAATAAAAAATTTGTACCCCTTCTTTGGATGAAAAATGTGACCTTTCTACTTTTTTTCGTAGCTTGTGTTATTCGTTTGAAAATTTATTTTTTCTGATTCCAATATTGTTTTTTACGAATAAAGCAAAAACCACGCGTCATATAAAAAAGTGAATCATGACAAATTTGTAGATCTTTTTTAGGTGCACAATTTTGGTCGATTCGTCTTTTATCGTATCTGACATAGTTTGACAGCAAAATGGAATTTTTGATTTCTTACATTCTCATCCTAATGAGAAGGTATTGGTTTTATGTAAGATTTGACTTTGACTTTGAAGCCCTAAAAAAAAGGACAAGTTCGTTAGCCAGCTATTTTTGATAAAAATTGAAAAAATGGAGCATTTTCAAAATTTTTGAAACCATTCTTTTCTTTAATTAAAAGAAACGATGTGCGGCAATTTATAGTACTCGAAAATCTGAACAATTTATCCTCATGACATTTTTCGAAAAAATTTGAATGATCCGAGTTATAGCATTTTCAAAATCCAAAAAATCAAACGAAAATGAAAATTTTAAGCCAAACAACACACGATAAAAAAAAAGTCACGAGAAGAAAAACGTTACTTTTTGAAAGCCCTGATTATCTTAACAACTTTTTGAATTTTTTTGAAAAATCAAAAATTCAAATCTTGACCCCATAAAACACAATAAAAAAACTAAAAAATCTTTTAAGTATATTTTTAAAACTTCCAAAGAATTTTGAAGATCTTCAACTTTCAAGAGTAACCAAACGATTTTAAATATTTTGGTGTATTTTTAAAAATCCAAGGAACTTTCAAGAGCTTTACAAAATTTCAATGGATTTCAAAAGTTTTCAAAAACTTTGAAATATCTTGAAACTTTGTAAAGCTCTGAAAACTTCCTTGAAATTTCTAATAGATTTGAATAATTTGAAGGTATTCTGAAAGATTTGAAATATTTGGTGATATTTTTAAAGATTCCAAAAAATTTTCAATTGATTTCAGTAATATAATTGGATTTCAAAGAATTAAAAATACTGTAAGGTATTTCCAAAGATTTTTAAGAGTTTTGAAACATTGAAACCACAGAAGAAAAGATATGGGAGGTCCAATGTGGATTTATGCCAGGAAGATCATGTACAGACCAGATATTTAGCCTAAGACAGATCACAGAAAAAAGCTTGAGAGTAGGAAAGAAAGTTTTCTGTGCATTTATTGACCTAGAAAAAGCATACAGGTAGTAAAGCGAGTGTGAGGGTAAATGGGAAACTGAGTGTCTTGTTCGATATTCTGCAAGGCGTGAAACAAGGATGCGTTATGTCCTCGTGGCTATTTATTATATTCATGGATAAGTGTCTAAGAAGTGCCCTCTTCGACGAAGAAGGTGTAGATCTCGAAAGAGCGAAGGCACGTGGGTTAGCTTTCTCAGATGACAAAATTGTTATGGCAGAATCAATCGAGGACTTGCTAAGAATGTTGAATAAACTTAATACAAGCATGAAGAACATGGGCCTCAACATTAACACGAATAAAACGGAAATCATGGTGTTTGAGGGAAAAAGTGAGAAAACAATATGCAACATTGTCCTAAATGATGTGAGATTAGAACAAGTTGACAAGTACGTATATCTAGGTAGTCTATTCACTAGCGACGGAAAAATAGATGGGGAATTAGATAGGCGCATAAATAAGAGTAAGCAGGTTATCGGTAGAACAGGGTCCATCCTCACAAATAAAAACATATAAAAAAAGCTAAAATGGCCATACATAATTCTATGTTTGTACCGACTGTAGTATACGGTAGCGAGACATGGGCCTGTCAAGAAAAGGACAGGAGTGAAATTAATGCGATTGGCATGAAACCCCTGCGCATAATATGCGGGAAAACACTGATGGACAAAGTCCGAAACCAGACAATCCCCAAAAAATGTGGTGCGGAAGAGACAATAGTTCACACATGGGAAATAAATCAGTTAAGATTGTTCGAGCATGTTGATAGAATGAATTATGAACGTGTAACGAAACAAGTGTATAAAGGTAAAGTAAATGGCAGAATGTCCAGAGATAGACTGTCGAAAGAATGGTTAGAATCTGTGAATGAGACACTAATTCGAAGAGACTTAAGAAGACATAGAAAGACGAGAGCTTGCATGAAAAAATGCATGGACGTGAAGGAAGCTGGAGTAGTATGTCAGTACAGAAAAACGTGGCGACAAATAGTTTGTGAACAGAGTGACAATAGAATGAATGACGCCTGAAATGAAGACCTTGGATACTAATGGGCCCAAGTGGGGAACCATACATAATAATTTTGTGAGGCTCTTCACTTGGGGTGATCGCTAGAGAGGTTGATCAGCAACCTGGGTCGGAGCAGTGTTTCGGAATAAACGTGTCATTTGAACAAATAACACGAGAATTATAGATCAATCTAAAATATCTATATCTAACACCTATATACCAAACACCTTATACCTATATACCCCCCCCCCACTTTACACCTATATACCCATTTAAATTATACCTATCTACTCTATACATATATACCCATATACACACTACTATTTCAAGTGATTTCAAACGATTTTAAAGATCAGTAATATAATGAGTTTTCAAAGGACTTGAAAATATTTCAAGGTATTTTCACAGATTTGAAAGAATTGTAAAACATTAACTTTTAAATCTATGTATATTATACTTACATCAATATTTTCAAAACTTCCAAAGATTTTTCAAGAGCTTTATAAAAAGTCAAGGGATTCCGAAGAATGTTGAAAATTTTAAGGTATTTAAAAAAAAACCAAGGAATTTTCCATAGCTGCGAAACAAATATCAAGAGATTTCAAAATATTTGAAATATATTCGATTATTTTGAATTCCAAGGAGTTTCAAGAGCTTTAAAAAATTTCGAGGGACTTTGAAAATTTTTTAAGCATTTGAAATATTTGATGATATTTTAAGAGATTCCAATGAATTTTCAATCAATTTCAGTAATATAATGGGATTTCAAAGGATTTGAAATATTTCTAGGTATTCACACAGATCTTAAAAAATATATAAAGATATATTATATATACTTCCAAATCTATATTATATTTAAATAAATATTTTTAAAGAAATTTTCAAGAGCTTCAAAAAATGTCAAAGGATTCCAAATAATGTTAAAGCTTCTAGGGTATTTTTAAAAATACCAAGAAGTGTTGAAGAGCTTTGAACATTTTTAAAGGATTTCAAAGTATTTGAAATATTTGATGATATTTAAAAATATTCCCAGGAATTTTCAATTGATATTAGTAATATAATGAGATTTCAAAGGATTTTAAGAATTTCTTGAACATTATATATTATATAGACTTTTAAATCTATATTATATTAATGTAAATATTTTTAAACTGTTAAGGTAGGAATAGCGTTTTCTCAATAAAAGAACGATTATAATTAGTTCTGTGTGCAGGATATATTCTGTGAAGAAAATATTTTGTGTAGGAAATATATAATACTATTTAGTTTTGTGTAGAATATATTCTGTCTAGAAAATATTTTGCATGGGAAAATATAATCAGTATACTTTGGGTACAATATATTCTTTATACATTATATTTGTGTAGAAACAGCGATTTCCCGGCTTTAAGCATATTTCCAGAATAAAATAATTACTATTCAATTCTGTGTAGGATATATTTTGTATAGAAAATATTTTGTGTATTGGAAATATAATCAGTATACTTTATGTACTATATATTCTCTGTATAATATATTTGTGTAGGAACAGTATTTCCTCAATGAAAAAATAAGAGACTGTTCCAATTGGAAACAAATGTTTTCTACATTGTTTTTTCCATAGAATATTAATAGTAACATATACTTTGAAGAGATATAAAATATTGGGACGACTAAAAAATTCCAAAAATAAAATTCCCTACACTGTAAAATTCTAGAAAAAGAAAATTTCCGAAATTATAAAATTGCCGAAATATAAAAATCTCGAATTCGAAAATTCACGATATTTTTTTATTAAAAACACAATAGTAAAATATTCGAACAATAATTTAACAAAATTAAACATCAAGCAAAATTTGATCAAGATATTTCATTACTGTATTTGTAATAAATAAATAATATTTGAGACGACCAAAAGTGCCGAAAAATAAAATGCCCTAATAAAAAGGGAAATATTGAAAATAGAAAATTTGCCAAAATTATAAAATTTCCGAAATAAGAAAATCTCGAATTCATAAAATTTCTGCGATTATACAATTCTGGATTTTATACATTATTTTTTTTACATTCTCATTCTAATGAGAAGTATTAGTTTTATGTAAAATTTGACATTGTCAGTTTTCATCAAATCTCCACGTTTTGAGACCTCCTGAGTCAGAAAAAACGATTTTTACGAAGGTGTCTGTCTGTCTTTATCGTGTAGGCACGATAACTTTCGAAAAATTTATCAGATTGGATTGTGCTTTGGCACGCCTTTTTAAGCCTACAAAGAAAGAATGTGTTCGTTAACCAGCTATTTTAGATGAAAATTCAAAAAGTGAGCACATTTTGAACATTTTTGAGGCCACTTTTTTCAAAGATTTAAACATTCTATGTACGGTTATCAGTAGTACGCAAAAAGATGAACGAAATATCTGAATTACTTTTTCTGACGAAAAAAAAAATTACCTGAGTTATAGCATTTTCAAAATTCCAAAAAACAAACAAAAATGAACATTTTAGGCCGAAAAACGCACGATATGAAAAGAAGTCAAGAGAATAAAAATGTTGTTTCTTGAACACCAAACAATATTTTCCTAACAACTTCTTGAATTTTTTGAAAACTAAAAAACCATAGAAGATAGATTATTTCTAAGTATTTTCTGATTTTACTGCATATCAAGGAGGATCATTGCACGTAAGTAGTTATAAAAAGTGAGAAAACGTTGACCAAAATTTATGATTGTTATTCTTTTAAATGAATGTCATAATTTAATATTTACACAAAAATGACATCACTTAGCTGTGTTTTCCTTTCGGATTTATGTATAATTTTCGCTAAATTAAACAAAAAATATATTTTTCATTGAATATTTTCAATTCAAATTTTTGCGAGGCGAATAAATCAATGATAAAAAAGTAGTACATAATGCACTTACCTTGCCGTAGCTGGCGCTGAGC
This sequence comes from Andricus quercusramuli, assembly GCA_932178445.1. Lineage (NCBI taxonomy): Eukaryota > Metazoa > Arthropoda > Insecta > Hymenoptera > Cynipidae > Andricus > Andricus quercusramuli. The sequence goes on along the minus strand of CAKNXH010058022.1, from coordinate 73,901 downwards.
CAATTCAACTAAATGTTTTCCTCGATGCATAATGACACTAATTACAAAGTATTTAACACTTACAGCACGGTAGTCGGAAGAAGACTGATTGAACCGTTGATGTTTCGCCTTTGATGTCGATGTTTTTGACATCGATGTTTTTGACATCGACGTTTGAACTTCGAGGTTTTCGATACATCGATGTTTTCTCTTCGATTTAGGATATCGATGTTTTTGTTTGGTCGCTTATTGGTCTATTGGTCACTACAAGTTTTTGATTGCGAAGCTTGTGTTTTGATTGGTGCATTCTATTAGCATCGGTTGAATGTCGCACCCAGCGAGACCATTTAACCAATTTTTTAATGATAAATGACTTTTCATACCCATATGTGTTAAGCATGAATATATAATATTTATTTTTAATAGCTTATTCCACCGGTTAAACTTTGTGTACACTCAGCCTCGCACTTAGCGTAACTTTTACACCAATCCCGAGTTTCATTTTCGGCAAGTTAACCGCAAAAAAAATCAAATACACACACCGGATTTTCAAAGGATCGATGACCATTAATTTCGCTACACAAGCTCATGAGGTGATGTAGCAGAAGCCAGCAAAAATAGGCGTTTTCACAAATCCAATGCAGAAATGTCCTTTTTTTTACATTCTCATCAATGAGAAAGTATTGGTTTCATGTGAAGAACGACTTTTGCGGATTTCATCGAATGTCGACGTTTTGAGGCCCCCTGAGTCAGAAAAAATAAATTTTGCGTTGGTCTTGATAAGGTTGTGAAAATAAAAGACGAGTTCGTTAGCCAGCCATTTTGGATAAAAATTAAAAAAGTTTTAGCATTTTCAAAATTGTTGAGACCATTTGAGGCCAAACAGAAGGTACAATAAAATGTTTAATAATAAAATTGTTCTCAAATTAGATCTGGAAATTCGCGTTTAACCTTCTTTTCTTACGAGACATGTGATGACAATGTGTTCGTTAAATTTGTCTTTAATTTTAAAAGTCCTGTGCAAAAATTTGGGGGGTCTACAATAAACGAGCGCGAGATTCGAAAGGTGAGCGTCCGTGGCGCGCCCAGACTCGCGATCCGCGCACGATGAGAATGTGCCAGCACAGCGGGCAGATTTTTCAAGTTGAATTTTCCGAAAAGGAGATTCAGGATTGGCGCAGAACTGGCACTAAGCATATAAGAAAACTGTAAGCAGTGGAAGAATCTATACTTATTTATTTATTATCATTATTCAAAAATTATGAAGCATTTGCTGAGCGAAATGAGCATTTTTTCATCGGTCGCCTAGACTGTAGGGGATAACTTTGACGATTACAATCAAAGCTAACTATCTGATGAAAAAAATGGTCTAGAAGAAGTTTTGAAACCTTTTTATTTGGTAAAAATTTTGTCATTGAACATTTGGATCTTTCCCAACATTTTTTGCATATCTTGTATAGTTTTGTCGGAAACACGGAAAAAAAGGGGATCGTTAGAAAAACTCTCTAAACCAGTAGTTCTAACTATTTTTAATTGAAGCGCAGCTCTTCGTTGGTGAAATTTGTTCAAATTACTATTTTGTGTTCATGTATGTTAAACTGACTTTTTAAAAGAGTAGGATGAACAATTTCCAATAATAGGATGCACTGCGCCACTTAGTAACCGTCCATACTCAGCGAGAAGAAGTTACTATTTCGTGTAGTATGCCTTACTTCTGTGAAGAGTAACTTTACTGATTTCGAATTGTAACGCATATATGAATATTGTATATGTATATATGCACTGCACGCATTCCATACACGATTTATGTATAGATTAGCTCGAAACTTTCTACAACAAAAATTATGTGATTTGAAAAGGAAAAAATAATTTTATATATGATTACTGCACTTAAATTTACGATTATTCTTACACAATTGCAAGCACAGAGCCTTACACATATGAGCGCACGCTCAAACGGTTTGAAAAATCGCCCCCGCTGGGGAATCGAACCCTACCTAACTACCTAAAACCTGTTCTAAAACCTAAATCTAGCGCACGCGTTAGTCAAGTGAGCTACGGAACCGCTTAGATGTTTCTGACGAACTCTCGGTTAAACCGTTTTTCTGAGAGCTTGGGAAAAATATTTTGCTTAGAAGTATTAACTCACACAGTAAATATATCATTAGTAATTTGTATGAATTATTATAAAATGATTAAAATTACAATTTTTAGAAAGTACATATTTTGTATTATTGAAAATTAAGACTTAGAAAAATGTTTGGATGGCAGTATGGTGGATTTTATTGTTGTTTAGAATGTTTAAAAAAACGTGAAAATATATTTTTTTCATTCAATGGTAGTAATTTCTACAAATATGAAAGTGAAAAGTTTGAAAAAAAATCATTACTGCTTTCAATCTGGATATTAAATTGAACTAGAATTTTATTACAAATTATTTTTTAATTATTGTTTCAAAAAATGATATGTTGAAAACAATTCATTATTTTGATTTGAAAAATGCTTCCAAATAATATAATATTTGAACCTGGGTGGCTTAATCAAGTACGATCCCAATCATTTTTATTGTTATAAGAAATTGAAAATATCATAAGCAGAACATTTCATAGCAGAAATAATGTAAAAAAATGTATTTATATTATAGGTCAATCGATTCGACTCGAATCAACACATCTTTTCTGTTCTTGCATCAACTTTGAATTATGTTAATGAAAAAAGTTTTACTATAAAAAACCGATTTTTAAAATATTATTGAGTGCTTGAAAAAATTCAGTGAAGATTTTTAGAAATCCTTCAGTCAGTTTCAAGATATTAGTGAGAAAAATAAGCTTTCCAAATTTCATCAATTTATCTGCAACAATTTTCTAGTTATCGTGTTCACAAAAAAGCGTGACATCCACACATCCACAAACACGCCCGGACAATTGCTTAGAACATTGTATTAGACATTTTTAAATTGACATTTTACAAAGAGAAATAAATTGTCGGAAACTATTTTCCCATAGTTTCTCTTTTATCATAATATTAGTTGAGATAATTATTATAAATAAACATAGTGAATAACTCTACTTTATACTTCGATACTGTTTTTCTTATTTTATACCAAATTTTCAGAATAGAAAAATATTCTGAAGAATTATATATAAAAGAATACTTTATTGAAGAGTAAGGAAATTATAGTAATGCATAATATTTGAAAATACGGTTTTTTATAGTAAAACTTTTTTCTTCAACATAATTCAAAGTTGATGCAAGAATATGAAAGATTCCTTGGTTCGAAACGAATTGATTGACCTACAAATATTAATAAATTTTATTGGAGAGTAGGGAAGTTATCGTAATTAATATATTTTTAAACTCGTTTTTTATAGTAAAAGTTTTCTTATTCTCATAATTTAAAGTTGATGCGAGAATAGAAAAGTTGTGTTGATTTAAGACGAATCGATTGACCTATAATATTGATACATTTTATTGAAGGTTAAGGAAGCTATGGTAATGCATAATATTTGAAAACACGGTTTTTTATAGTCGAACTTTTTTCACTAACATAATTCAAAATTGACGCAAGAACGGAAAAGATTTCTTGATTCGAGGCAAATCGATTGATCTATACTAATAATACACTTTATTGAAGATTAGGGAAGTTATGCTCATTTATAATATCTGAATCATCAGTTTTAAACAGAAAAACTTTTTTCATCGGCATGATTCAAAGTTGAGGCATGAATAGAAAAGACTTTTTGCTAATAAATTTTCAAATAAAATAATTCTGACAATTTTTGTAAAGAAATTATAAAGCTGGGAAAGGGAAAGTGTGCGACAGAACTTTTTCTTTCCCTTTTCCAGCTCAAAAAATTATCATCTCGAATAGAAGATTTGATTTGTCTGATTCGTCTTTGTATTTAAAACATTTTTTGTATTATTTTATAATTCTTGATTTTTTGTAAATTCCTGTTTTTAAATTGAGCAACATGAAGACTTTGGTTTGTCTATTATTAAAAAAAATAACTAATGTTTCCTCTATGAGGAAGCAAATACATTTGCCAACGGGAAGCAAAGTTCTCGTGAAATGAGCACCATATAATTATAAATACAAACAAAGTGGAAACACTCGAATATAAAATTCATTTTTTCTTCATCGGTGAGTCTGAAAACTTCAAGATTTGACGGAATCTGCGAAAGTCAATTTCCACATAAAAAATCTCATTTACATAAATGAGAATGTAACAAATCATTCAAGATTAAAACTGATTAGACACATTTTTCTGAGATTGAACAATAAACTCACTGTAATTATCACCGTTCGAAATTGAAAATTTTTTCAGTTATAAACTTATAAAATTAAATATTTTCAACAAGCGTTCAAAATGTAGTAATCAGAAATTTAAAATATTAATAATAACAAAATTTCTACTACAAAACGTTGGAAGTTGAACGAACAAGAAATTGATTTAAAACTGAAAAAATGTTGACATGCCACACGGAGAAAAAAATCGCACTGTTATAGTAGACTGAGCTCTTAATATTACAGCGCGGAACTTCATATACGAAACTGGTATGAAGTTCTACCAATATTGGCATCAGGTTAGACATTTTCAGCATTAAATGTCTCATATCATAAAGAAACTTTGCCTTACTACGGTTGTAAGAAAACCCATCCTCTTAGAGTATGAGTACTCTTGCAAAAGCGATGTTAGGCCACGCGTACCGGTGCTTGCTGTGAAGCTAGGTTCGTAAGTAGGCGTGGCCTAATATCTCTTTTGTAAGAGTGCTCCTACTCTAATAGAGTGAGTTCTTTACAAATATAGCACGGCGAAGTTCGAGCTATTTAATCAAATCAAACTTCTCAAAGTTGAACAATTTCAATTTTAATTACAATTTCAGATGTAGTTCCTTTTTGATCTATTTTGATTTTAAAACACACAGTTTTTAACTTTTTAATTCAAGATCATTTAACTTTTAACACTTCGTCTATAATTATTATTCATTCTTGAAATCTTCTAATACAATATTTTTCAATTTTAAATTATATATTCTCTTAAATCTTGAACTAGAAATAAGACAATTTTACGGTATTAGGTTGAAAATAAAAAATAAAAAAATAATACAAAACAAGATTTCTATAGTTTGAATTTCTGAAATTGGACAATTTTGAGCCTTCCAATTCGAAATTGTTTTTTTATTCACTCAAGTTTCCAATACTCAACATTTTGGAACATTTTCAATTACGAAATAATTTGATTTTCGAAGCCTACTCGTAAAATCTTCTTCTTTTTCAGGCTTAAATTTGATACATTTTTCGCCGAATTTTTTATTGTGTTAAATTTTTTCTGGATTCATTGCGTCCCAAATTGTTTGTTTATGAATCCTACAAATTATTTTGTTGAACAAATTTATCTTTGAAATTTATCGTTGAAGAAAATTCATAATCGCGCCCTTCGAAAAATTTTCCAGGTCTGCCTTTGGTCATTCTACTTATCTTGCACCATCTTTCATTAGAAAGACATAGTGTTGTAGCTGGTTGTAGATGGTTGTAGATACCTGTCCACAGTGAGGGTCGAATATGACTCACGGACTTCAAGCAGGTGCAATGGTGCATTGTGTGACTATGCAGAAAGTTGGCAACAGTTTCCACTCTACCTGAAGTTAAGCAGTTCAGAATTGGATTGGTATTATCCGTCATATCTCATGAAATCAAAAACATTCTTAACGAAAATGAATTTAAACCGAGGGGTCGACCACTCTGATTTTTCATATACCAGAAATATATTCCCTAAAGAATATTTGTGAATATATAGAATATATTGGAATATTTGGGAATACAAAGAATATGAAGAATATTGGAATATGTGAGAATATGAGAGAATAGGTAGGGATATGAGGGAATATTAGGGAATGTGTACGAATATGAGGGAATATTTGGGAATATGAGTGAATATTTCAGAATATATTTAAATTAGGTATATTAAATTACATATATACGTATATATAGGTAGATATTATATATTTACTAAACTTACAGTTCAATATCACATGATATTTAAAGTGTTATTCTTTGGTCTATAAATGATCGAAATCCCTATTTGTTTATCGCAGGCTCCGCAGTCTTTTTCCTATTTCCCTCTTTTTCTACTTTTTCCGCTCAAATACGAGCTTAGTTGATAGAAACCAATGAAAAATCTTAATCATTTTTGCTTGATAGTTCATTGTTTTCAGCAGGAAAGTTTACTAATAAATGTTTCGTTATGAATTCTTATATCCTTTCTTGGTATAAAAGTGAATTATTTTGTCGAAAATTTAACAATTTTGTTCAAAAGTCACACTTCTTGGTTGAAAATTCAACTGTTTTGTTGAGAATTTGTCTTTTTGGCTTAAAAATTCAACAATTCAATTGCAATTTTCTTCCCTTCTAGACTTGTAAATATGTTTTGGTTGAAAATTCAATTATTTGTGGAACATTCATCTTTTGGTTTGAAAATTCATCTCTTCCTGTAAGAATTTAATCTTTTCTGGTTAATAATGCAAATGTCTGGTTAACAATTAATCTATTTCGATTGAAAATAAACTTTTTTTTTAATTCAATTGTTTTTTAGAAAATTCGTATTTTTGGTTTAAAAATTCAACAATCTAGTAGAAAATTCCACTATTTGGTTGGAAATTTATGTATTTTTTTAAAAATTCGTTTTTTTTTTAAAGAAAATCAATTTGTTTGGTTAAAAATTCACTATTTTTTTTTAATTCGTTTTTGGTTTGTAAAATTCAACTGTTGCTTATTTTAAATTAAAACTTGTTTTATGAAGTATCAACTATTGAATATTCAATATTAAATGATATAATATGTAATATAATATAATAATATTGAATATTATTTAAATATTACATATCAACTATTCAATTGTATTGTAGAAAATTCGTTCTTCTTATTCAAAAATAATTCTCTTAAATTAAAATTTAACCATTACATTCTTGGTTAAAATTGATCCTTTTAGTTGAAAAATGCAATTATTTAGTTAAGAAAATTTTAAACGAAACAAATATAAACTAAACTAGCTGTGAATTCGATCTCGAGTGTTTCCACTTTGTTTGTATTTATAATTATATGGTGCTCATTTCACGAACACTTTGCTTCCCGTTAGCAAATGTATTTGCTTCCTCATAGAGGAAGCATTAGTTATTTTTGACAATAATAGATGAACCAAAGTCTTCATTTTGATCAATTTATAACTAGAAATTTACAAAAAATACAAAATTACAAAATAATACCAAACAAATTTTTAACACAAAGACAAATCCGACGAATCAAATTTTGTATTCGAAATGATTATTTTTCGAGCTGGAAAAGGGAAAGGAAAAGTTCTGTCGCACCCTTTCCCTTTCCCAGCTTTATGATTTCTTTACAAAAATTGTCAGAATTATTTTATTTGAAAATTGATGAGCAAAAAGTCTTTTCTGTTAATGCGTCAAATTTGAATTATGTCAATGAAAAAAGTTCTTTGGTTCAAAACAGATGATTAAAACATTATGAATGAGCACAACATCCGTTCTTGCATAAATTTTGAATTATGTTAGTGAAAAAAGTTTCACTATGAAAAAACCATGTTTTCAAATATTATGCATTACCATAGCTTCCTTACTCTTCAATAAAATGTATTAATATTATAGTTCAATCGATTCGTCTCGAATCAACACATCTTTCCTGTTTTTGCATCAACTTTGAATTATGTTAATGAAAAAAGTTTTACTATAAAAAACCGATTTTTGAAATATCACTAAGTGCTAAAAAAATACAACGGATATT
>CAKNXH010058022.1:51860-66114 GCA_932178445.1 Andricus quercusramuli | reverse complement strand
CAGTTTCAAGATATTAGTCGGGAAAATAAGCCCTCAAAATTTCATCAATTTATGTGCAACCTTTTTCAAGTTATCGTGTTCACAAAAAAGTGTGACATCCACACACACACACATGCATCCGGACAATTGCTCAGTACATTGTATTAGACATTTTTTAATTGGAGAAGGTTCAATGAAATGAATTTAAAAATGTTGGAAAATGTTACAATTAAAAAGCTTCCTCTATGAGGAAGCAAGATTACTCAAATGAAATTTGCACTCACATCACATTCATTGTTCAAACTATTTAGTTGCAAATGTATGGGATTTTGTTTGAAAATTCGTCTTTTCAGTAGAAAGTAGATATTTAGGGTAGAAAATTCAACTATTTGATTACAAATTGATGTATTTTGTTGGAAATTCAACTATTTCATCAAAAACGTACGTATTTTGTTAGGAAATGATCTTCTTAGAATAAGCTATTATTTAATAAATATACGTATTATTATTCTATTCCTCACCTTGAATGACAAATTGCGTAATTTGTGATATGGATGTTTGTTAACTTGCATTAGTCATTACCTCACTAAGTGAGAAGTGGACAAAGAGTTTAAAAGTTCAGAAAAAACCATAACTTTTTAGCACTCATCTAAGGTAAGATGGTTATAAACAATAATGAATTGTTCGGACAACTACTTTTGCTAACTTACATTATTTATTACTTCACTACGTAAAATTGGTAAAAAGTTAAACATTTCAGAAAAAAACACAAGTTTTTAGCATTATTCCAATTGAATATTATTAGAAATAATAATAAATAATTCAAAAAAATTTATTTTATTGAGTTAAATAAATTATTCACATCGCTATAATTGAACATTGGACAAGAAGTGTAAAATAAAAAAAACTGCTATTGAATATTGAACGAAAAGTGGAATTTTTTGAAAAAACGCGACTTTCTAACTCTATTCTGAGAGCAAATTGCTAAAAACAATAATAAATCGTTCATACCATTTACAAAAATATATAATTATCAGTATGAAGTAGTATTTCATGTATAAGAAACAATTTGCATTAAAAAAACGCAAAAAGTCATAATTAGCGCCAAAAACTCGCGAAACACATTTTTTCCCTTATGGGGTTTATTTGGGACCCTATAAAACATACTCATAGGGGTGATATTTATAAAATAATATTCTATTCACATTATATGGCTGATTCTGAAGACAAATGTTGAGTTTCAACTTGATTGAGCTAATATTGACGATTCTGAATAAAATTTACAAAAAAGTCATTTTTTATGGGAAATACATGTTAAACTTAATGGGACCTTACACACCGAATTCACCGAATTCACGGAATTCAACGAATTCACCGAATTCGCCGAATTCACAGAATTCACTGAAATCACGGAATTCACCGAATCTCCGGAATTCACTGAATTTACCGAATTCACGGAATTCACAGAATTCACAGAACTCACGGAATTTACAGAATTCACGGAATTCCATAAATTCCACCAATTTCACGAATTCAATCAATTCTGTGAATTCGACGAATTCCGTGGATTCTTATAAATTCTGTGAATTTCGTGAATTCAATCAGTTGCGTGAATTACATTAATTCCTTGAATTACATCAATTCCGCAAATTTCGTGGATTCCAGTAACTCCATGAATTCCGTGGGTTTCATGAATTTCGTTAATTCCTTGAATTTCATGAATTCCGTGAATCTCATTAACTCCGTGGATCCCATCAGTTCCGTGAATTCCAGGAATTATATAAATTCCACAAATTTGATGAATTCCGTGAATTTCTTAAGTTTAGTGCATTACGTAAATTCCATGAATTCCGCGTATTTCATGAATTTTACGAATACCATGAATTCCACAAACATGAATTCCCTGCTATTCATGAATTGCGTGAATTCAATGAATTCCGTGAATTTCTTGAATTCCGTAAGTTCCGTGAATTCCTTGAATTTCATGAATTCCGTGGATTCCATGAATTCCGTGGATTCCTTCAATTCCGAGAATCTCATGAATTCCACGAATTCCATGAATTCCGTGAATTCGATGAACTCCGTGAATTCCATAAAGTCCGTGAATTCTATGAACTTTGTGAATTCCGTGAATTCCATGAATTCCGTGAATTTCTTGAATTTCTTAAGCTCCGTGAATTCCATGAATTCCGTGAATTTCTTGAATTCCTTAAGCTGCGTGAATTCCATGAATCCCACGACTTTCATAAATTCCGTAAACTCTTGAATCTAGTGAATTTCAGGAATTCATTGAATTCCATCAATTAGCTGGATCGAATGAGTTTCGCAAATTCCGGGAATGCCATGAATTCCACGAATTTGATGAATTCCGTGAATTTCTTGAGTTCAGTGCATATCGTAAATTCCATGAAATTCGAGAATTTCATGGACTCTAACAATTCCATGAATTCCGCAAATTCAACAGTTTCCGTGAATTCCATGAATTCCACGAATGCTATGAATCCACGAATTTCATGAATTCCACGAATGCTATGAATTTCACGAATTCCATAAACTTCATGACTCCCGTGAATTCCTTGCATTACATTCATTGGGTGAGTTCCATGAATTCAGTGAATTTTGCGAATTCCATGAATTCCACAAATTCCATGAATTCTACGAATTTCATGAATTCAGCTAATTTCATGATTACCGTGAATTCCATGAATTCCACGAATTCCATGAATTTTATGAATTTCACGAATACATCATATTTAATTAATTCCGTGAATTCCTCAAATTCAGTGGATACCGTAAATTTTGTGAATTCAGTACATTTCATGAATTCCATGAATTCTATGAATTTCGTGGATTCCGTGAATTTCACCTACCCCTCGAAAGGGAAATGGCTTAATGATATACTACTACTACTACACGAATTCTATGAATTCCGTGAATTGCACGATTTCAGTAAATTGCGTGAATCACATTAATTCCGTGAATTCTATGAATTCCACGAATTCCGTGAATTACTTAAATTCCGTGAATTCTATGAATTTCGTGGATTGCATGAATTCCGCGAATTTCTTCAATTCAGCGCGTTTCACGAATTCAAAAAATTCCATGAATTCCGTCAATTCCATAAATTCCGTCAATTCCACGAAATCCACGAAATCCACGAATTCCACGAATTCCGTGAATATTATAAATTCTGTGAATTCCACAAATTCTATGAATGCCATGAATTCCGCGAATTACGTTAATCCGCCGAGCCCCAATCGAGAATCCGGAATCCCAATACGTGAAATCGATGGATTCCAGAAATTCTTTGAATTCCATGAATTTCGTGAATTTCCTTCATTCCGTAAATTCTATTCATTCCGTGAATTTCTGGAATATCACGAATTTCTTGAATTAAGCGAATTTCACGAATTCCAAACATTCCATGAATTGCATGCATTCTACGAACTCCGTGAATTTCACAAATTCCAAGGAATCCATGAATTCCACGAAGTCCGTGAATATTATGAATTTCGCGATTTCAATGCATTCCGTGAATTCCAATCATTCCATGAATTCCAAGAAGTTTGTGAATTCCATAAATTCTTTGGAGTCCAGAAATTTCGTGAATTCCGTGAATTTCACGAATTCCTTGAATTTTACGAATTTCGTAAATTTCATGAATTTCTTGAATTTCACGAATTTGGTGAATTTCATGAATTCCGCGAAATGAGCGTGTTCCATGATTTCCATGAATTCCATAAATACCGGGTATTCCATAAATTGCCCTTATTCAACGAATTTCACGAATTCCGTGAATTCCATGAATTCCGTGAATTCCATGAATTCCATGCATCCTACGAATTCCACGAATTCCATGAACTCCACAAATTCCATGAATCCCACGAATTTCATGAATTCCACGAATTCCATTAATTCCACGAATTCCATGAATTTAACGAATTTCATGAATTCCACGAATGCTATGAATTTCACGAATTCCGTGAATTCCATGAATTCCGTGAATTCCATGAATTCCGTGAATTCCATGAATTCCATGCATTCTACGAATTCCATCAATTCCACGAATTCCACGAATTCCATGAACTCCACGAATTCCAAGAATCCCACGAATTTCATGAATTCCACGAATTCCATGAATTTAACGAATTTCATTAATTCCACGAATGCTATGAATTTCACGAATTCCATAAATTTCATGAATTCCGTGAATTTCTTGAATTTAGTCGATCACATGAATTCCTTGCATTCCATTCATTAGATGAGTTCCATGAATTCAGTGAATCTCGCGAATTCCACGCATTCCATGAATACCTTGAATTCCATTAATTATGTGAATTCCATGAATTTCGTTAATTAGTTCAATTACATGAATTTCATTATTATTATTATTATACCATTAAGCCATTTCCCTTTCGGGGTAGGCGTGACTTGCTCGGTTGGAAAGTAGTGGGATAGGTATATAGGTGTAAAGTAGGTCGTTATATGGTATAAGGTAGATAGGTATATAGGTATATGTGTTATGGTATAGATATTTTAGATTGATCTGGAGTTTTCGTGTTATTTATTCAAATAACACGTTCACTCCGCAACACTGCTCCGACCCAGGTTGCTGATCAATCTCTCTAGCGATCACCCCAAGTGAGGAGCCTCACAAAATTGTTATGTATGGTTCCCCACTTGGGCCCATTAGTATCCAAGGTCTTTGTTTCAGGCATCATTCACTCTATTGTCACTCTGCTTATAAACTATTTGTCGCCACACATTTCTGTCCTGGCATACTACTCTAGCTTCATTTACGTCCATGCATTTCTTCATGCAAGCTCTTCTGTTCCTATGACTTCTTATGTCTCTTCGGATCAATGTCTCATTTACAGATTCTAACCATTCTTTCGGCGGTCTACCTCTGGGCATTCTGCCATTTACTTTACCTTTATATACTTGCTTCGTCAGTCGTTCATCTTTCATTCTTTCAAGATGTCCGAACCATCTTAACTGATTTCTTTCCCATATGTCAACTAGCGTGTCTCCTGTACCACATTCTTTGAGGATTATCTCGTTTCGGACTTTGTCCATCAGTGTTTTCCCGCATATTATGCGGAGAGGTTTCATGCCGATCGCGTTGATTTTGCTCCTGTCCTTTTCTTGACAGGTCCATGTCTCGCTACCGTATAGTACAGTTGGTACGAAGATAGAGTTATGTATGGCCATTTTAGCTTTTTTTGATATGTTTTTATTTCTGAGGATGGATCCTGCTCTACCGATAACCTGCTTACCCTTATTTATGCGCCTATCTAACTCCCCATCTATTTTTCCGTCGCTAGTGAATAGGCTACCCAGATATACGTACTTGTCAACTTGCTCTAATCCCTCACCATTTAGGACAATGTTGCACATTGTTTTCTCGCTTTTTCCCTCAAACACTATGATTTTCGTTTTATTCACGTTAATTTTGAGGCCCATGTTCTCCATGCTTGTATTTAGTTTATTCAACATTCTTTGCAAGTCCTCGATTGATTCTGCCATAAGAATCTTGTCATCTGCGAAAGCTAACCCACGTACCTTGACGGTTTCGAGATTTACACCTTCTTCGTCGAAGAGGGCAGTTCTTAGACATTTATCCATGAATATGATAAATAGCCACGAGGACATAACGCATCCTTGCTTTACCCCTTGCATAATATCGAACCAGTCGCTCAGTTTCCCATTTACCCTTACACTCGCTTTACTGCCTGTATAAATTGTTTTTATTGCTTGTAGGAGCCCTCCATTTACTCCATACTCTTTAAGGATTTCCCAAAGTTTAGTTCTATTTACCTTGTCGAATGCTTTTTCTAGATCAATAAATGCACAGAAAACTTTCTTTCCTACTCTCAAGCTCTTTTCTGTGATCTGTCTTAGGCTAAATATCTGATCTGTACATGACCTTCCTGGCATAAATCCACATTGGACTTCCCATATCTTCTCTTCTGTAATTTCCATTACCCTACGGATAAGTATTTTTGAGTAGATTTTACTTACGGTACTTAGTAGGCTGATACCTCTGTAATTACTGCAGTTGCTTTTATCTCCTTTTCTTTTGTATATTGGTACGATAATCGCTTTTCTCCAATCGTCTGGGACTTCTCCCGTTTCGATACATAAATTTATTAATTCGCACAACCTGTGAGGTATGTACTCACCACCGTATTTAAGCATTTCAGCGCTAATATTGTCTATACCCGCAGCCTTACCGTTTTTCAAGTTCTTAATTATATCTCTGACCTCAGTGACACAGACTTTTTCAATTGGGTTTTCTAGTGCATTATGTTCTATGTCGCAGTTTTGTTGCCCTATATCTTCATCTCCTAATAGTTCTTTAAAAGAATCTTTTAAAGCGTCTACTATCCCGTCTATATCATATAGCATTTCGCCTTTACTGTTTCTCATGCTAGCAAACTCTGTACTTTTACTTTCCTTCAACTGTTTATATAATAGTTTCATAATTCCTTCAAAGCAGTTTTTTATTTTGTTCTCTTCTTCTGTTCTGATTTTCTCTTTACTCTCTTTAACTAGTCGTTTAACTTTCCTATTTTTGTGTCTGTAATCATTTTTAAGTCTAGTTTTCTCCTCATCGCTAAGACCTGTCATGTTCAGCGTTCTATTGCGCGCTTTTTTCTTTTCTTTTTGGGCTGCCGCAATTTCCTCATTCCACCATGCATCACCAGATTTTCTTCCTACAAACGCCGTACCACATATTTCGGTCGCAGTTTTAACAATGATATCCCGTAATAAAGTCCACGCGCCCTCTACATCTTTATTGCTTATAAGCGCTTCCCACGTTGCCCTATCTATGCGTTCAGTTAACCTCTTTTGGAACTCTGTTTCCACTTCTTGTCTCTGTAAATTTTCAATTTTTATTCGTGTTTGTTTCGTTTTCTTTGTTTTCTTTGTTCTCCATCCCCGCCCTAAGTTTATTTTGCAGACTAAAATTCCGCGAATTAATTCGTTGTATTTTGTGAATTCTATGAAGTCCTTGAATTCCGTGAATTATATGAGTTCCATGAATTGTGTGAATTCCGTAAATTTCATGAATTCCCTGGAATCGTCAAATTCCGCGAATTCCATGATTGCCGCGAATTCCATAAATTCCGTGAATTCCATGAGTTCCACGAATTCCAAGAATTCCACGTATTTCAATTATTCCATGAATTTCTTGAATTTAGAGGATTCCGTCAATTCTGTGAATTCTATGAATTTATTGAATTCAATGAATTCCATGAATTCCATGAATTCAATGAATTCCATGAATTCCATGAATTCCATGAATTTCATAAATTCCATGAATTTCGTGAATTCGACGCATAAATAAGTATCAGATCCGAATGCCCATTTGCATGCGAATTTTCTAATTGATTTTGATATAGGTAGACGAACCGAAAGTTTCGGATCCGATTCTCTCACAAACCAGCCCGAAATTGGTATATAAATGTATATTGAATTTATATCAAAATAATAAGCGCTTCTAACAGTGTACATTATCAATCATCCTTCTAACTTTATCACGATTGTAGTCCTGGAAGTATACGGTGTATATATACATTGAGTCCTGGAAGTGCACGGTGTATATATACATTGAGTCCTGGAACTACCCGGTACGTATACTTCATAAATTACCATAAATTACCGATGGCTCAAACACAATCAACACTATAGAAAAATAATCCAACAGCTAATTACTTAGTCGCAGAATGACATGGAGAAGTGATATATACACAATTATTAATAATTATAGCTTTGAAACAAAATATATATGCATATTTAAAATTGTACGATGGATCGAGTACTTCCAGGTGCGTCCTGGAAGTGCACGATTCACTGATGGGTAATTCCAGGACGGTCCTGGAAGTGCACAAATGTCCTGGAACTACCCGATTCACCGTAAAAAATGTCCTGGAACTACCCGATCCACATATATATATGTATATATATATATGCATAGTGGCATCAAATAAAGGAATTATGGCAAAGAGTGTCATGGAAATGGTAAAAATATAACTACCACGGTCAGCATTCGGGGACACTTTTGCAATGTTCGGTCAGAAGTTGTTGGAAAAATGAATCAGGGCTCTCAAAGAAATCAGTTGAATGAAGCATGTGTGTTGGTAATTTGAATGTCAATATTAAATATAGTCCTGATAAAGTAACAACTGGAAATTGCCACAAAGTGAATTTTATTTTGGCAGATTGCTAATTAAAATCGGAAATAAATAAAGATTCAATAAAATGTTGATCAATAAAGATCAGTGATCTAATCAGGGAGAGCCTGAAGATGGGGGAGGTGATTGTCTTTGCTATTTTGATTGTGATTGTCTTTGTTATCGAAAATAAATTTGAGGATCAACTTTCTACAAATATAACATCAAAAGCTATTTTAGCTCTTAAAAATGCAACAGAAGCTTTAAATGTTAAATATATTAAAATTTCAAATTATGAAACTGATCTTAATGGAGTCTCATGAATATCCATCGAACAAATCTGAAGACATTTTCAAAATTCAGAAATTTTAATAGTAATTTACTCAGGAGAAGTAAGAAATCCATTAAAAGCTGATCGTGAAGGAATTATAAAAGAATTCAATGGATCGACAGTTGGAGGACATAAAGGGGTTTCAAAAACTTATTGGAGAATTAGAAAAATATGAAAATAGATATGTAAAATTTTATTAAACTTTGTTGAAATTGTCAAGAAAGAAAATTAGTTAGAGTCAAAAGAAAAATGCCAATAGAAATTACAGAAACTCTCAAAGAACCTTTTGATAAAGTTCAAATTGGTATTGTTGGACCATGACCAATAATAATAGTGAAAGAAAATAGGTTTATGTTAACTATTCAAGATAATTTTTCTCAATTTTTTGAAGCAATACCTATTCCAATTGCAGAGGCAGAAACAATATTAATCGCGTTAGCTAAACAGTTTATTATGAGATATGATTGTCCAAGAGTAATACAGACAGGTCAAGGAAGTAATTTCACGAGTGAAGTTATGAAAACTTTTTGTAAAATTTTAAAAATTGACAAGCTTAACTCAACTACCTACCACCCTCAATCACTGGGTTATCTCGAAAGAAGTCATCATAGTTTAATTGAATACTTAAAACAATTTGGTACAAAAGATGATTGGAATGAACGCCTGCCGTATGCCATATTTTCTTATAACTCTTCAGTACATGAGTCTACAGAATTTGCCCCTCATACACTGGTTTACGGAAAAGAAATGAATCTACCAACTAGTTTTTCACAAAATAAACCCCCGTCCACTTATATAAAATATGTGCTACACTTATTTCAAAAGCTGGTTGACATTCAGAAAATTGCTGGAGAAAATCTAAAAGCAGAAAAAGAAAGGTCGAAAAGGTATTACGACTAGATGGTCTAATGGACTAAATGGTCCATGGTTTTAAAGAAGGAGGATTTTGTCAGGCTCTTAGAATCACCATCTACTCACAAATTCGATAGACAATATTCTAGTCCATTCCCAATCAAGCGTATAATTGGGAACTGCGATGAATTAATTACAATGGGACCCAATAAAACCAAAATTTTACATCTTAATACATTGAAACTAACTGCAATTCCAATGGAAACCAAAAAATCGAAACTTCTTTAAAATCAAGAATTTATGAATAGATAATTAACCATTTCTTTTAAAATAATATTCATTCACTACAAATATGAATTCACCATTTTTGATTGTAAATAAAAATAAATAAGATTCAATAGATTTTAAGTGAACCCACTTTTGAAAAATGCAAGTAAAATATGATGGAATTATGCAATTATGTTATGAAATAAAAATATTATGCGATTAAATCAAAAGGTATTTAAATATTATAGAATTAAAATACCACATAATCATGTAATCAAATTGCGATCTAAATGAAAATTTAATCAATTATGCTATACAAATTCTATTGCAAATAAAAGATTTTAACATCAACAATAACAACAACAAAAAACGTTAAATGGGATTTTGAATTTGATTTTAGTCTGATTCAGAATTCTTGAATTTCAATTATAAATAAATAATAACTTCAAATTAGAATACAGAGATTTAATTCAATTTTAAACTTCGCAATGACTCAAAAAAAGAGCAATAAATAAATAAATAGTTAAAATATAAAATAATTGTGAAATGACTAGAATTCAAACATAAATAAATGTTATGAAATATTCTAAACTTTAATCCAAGATTCCATAAATTGAATTGAAGGATTTTGATTTAACCAATTCAATTCAAATTACACGCGAAAATCAATACATTGAATATTTTCTTTGAAAAATGAAATAATTGAAAAACTAAAGAAAGAACTATGAGAATTAAAAAATAGAAGACTATTTTTTCGTGTTATATCAAATAATAATACAGATTTAAGAGGTTATAAATTTGAAAAATATTTAATGTATAAGTGATTCAGAGGATAAATTTCAATAATAATAATAATAATTCTCTTCCTAAACTTTAGAAAAATATATAAATATAAGCAATGGTAAGAACTGTTTTCATTAGTAAACAACTTTGAAAATAAGGGGGACGGTGACGGAATGCAATTTTCGTTCTTGCAGAACTCTATGGTTTATGGCGAAGAACCTGACAACAGCCATGCTGAAATGTTAGGGATTTACATTATCATGAAATATACACAAATTTACACAAATTTTGAGAAATTTAAAATGGCCGAATGAGTCATCTAGCACGTGTTCACATGTGCCGGCGAGCCTTAAACGATGATTAAGCGTTACTCGCACGAGCCGGCGAGTCGTAAAAACAATGTCTAAGCGTTTCTTGGGATGGGGAAGAGTCTATATAAAGGGAATAATACTTAGCCGTGCGTCTTCAGTTGTCTTCAGATCTTTTCGAGCGTCGATCGGTTTCACGAATTCATCAGCGAGCACTTAGATTGGTTTTATTAAAATTATAAAGACCTTTTAATTATATGAGTGCGTGGCCTGATTTAACGTAAACTGAACAGAATTAAATTCATAATTTTTTTCTACAATTTTTAGTGCTGATTTTGTAAACAGAACCATTTTCATCCCAATTTCAGTACAATGTTTCAACGTTTTTTAGCAGCAACGAACATCAATAAAATTTAATTTAAAAGACTACAAAATATCTACATTCAAATTTGGCGGCATTCACAGAGTGAATGGCAGGGTGAATTGGCAGAGTCCACGATAGGATTGAGAAACCCACGTAGCATTGACTTGACATAGCAGTAGCGTGGGCGCGCGCATCTTTTGCCAACTGCTTATTTTTATGTGTCGTTCGCGGAAGGGCCCGAACACAATGGAGACCTGAAACCGAAACTTGAACCCGAAGATAACTCTGTCCTTTTTTAGCTAGCTACGGTAAAAAAGGACGGAGATATCTTCGGGTTCAGGTTTCGAGTTCGGGTCTCCATTGTGCTCGGGCCCGAACAGCGGAACGCGAACGACACATAAAAATAAGCAGTTGGCAATACATGCGCGCGCATCGCGTCCACGCTACTACCAGTGGCTACTACTATGTCAAGTCTACGTCAAGTCAAAGCTACGTCGGTTTCTCAATCCTATTGTGAAATCTCCATAAAATCCGGTATGTTACTGAAGCTTCGAGAGGAAGCTTCCGCGAGGAAGGTGGCAACCCTAACCCGAACCAGTGCTCCTAACGCGGGCACCTTGCACTACTGCGCATGCGATGCATAAGGCGCTTCATTGGCTGCCATTCGCGCGCATTTTTGAAACGTTAAAAAGTACAATTTTTTTATTCACTATTTATGATCGAGAATAATTTATATTTAAAAATTAAAAAAAGATTACATTATATTACATAATATTCTTCCTTTTCGGAAATATTTTATTTTTTAACCCAATGCTCAGAATATATTAAAAACCATCCACATACCACTTGAACATGTTAAAATATGATTATTTCTAATTATTAATAATCAATTTAAAAATGGAATTTGTTAACATTTCAAATGAGCGCGCGAACGGCAGCCAATGAGAAGCCATTAGCATCGCATGCGCAGTAGTGCAAGGTGCCCGCGTTGGGAGCACTGACCCGAACTCGAATCCTGAACCCGAAGATATCTCTGTCCTTCTTTACCGTAGCTACGGTAAAAA
Source organism: Andricus quercusramuli (assembly GCA_932178445.1). Classification (NCBI taxonomy): domain Eukaryota; kingdom Metazoa; phylum Arthropoda; class Insecta; order Hymenoptera; family Cynipidae; genus Andricus; species Andricus quercusramuli. The sequence continues at coordinate 53,989 of CAKNXH010058022.1, read as the reverse complement.
AGGACAGAGTTATTTTCGAGTTCAAGTTTCGGTTTCAGGTCTCCATTGTGCTCGGGCCGTTTCTCGTTAACGTGTGAGTCGGAAATCCGACATGAAAGGACCTTATTAAACTTCACCAGTCCTACCGTACATACCTTTATTAAAAATTAGGGGTTGTTTATAGTAGAGAACTGGATCAATTGAATCAATTCGAATGGATGCAATTATCATTTATATCATTTACAACATTTCCGATATTTAGATAAATAAGAATACAACGCAGAATTATTTAACATAAATGAAACAATGATTTTACACTATCAAAGAAATGTTTGCTTACGGAAACCTGTTATTATATTGTATTTATAGTATATACGGTACATACAGGAGACTTTCTGCAAACGCGTGATAACTATCTGTCAGAACACTTCCAAACATTCCAAAGATGTTCTAAACCAGATCCAATAAATACATGGTTCACCCACGTGCAAGAAAAAAACTGAGCCAAGCACAAGAAGCCGCATAATTTCTCCATATTGGATGAGTAAGGCGGCAAATTTAAGTGAAGTAAAAGGAAAGAATTAAAATCTTTGTACTTTTGAGGTATAGAAATATTTTAATACTAATAATAGTATATTATGCGCCGAGGTGCATAATGAGGGTCTTTACGCGACAAGCGGCAATGCTCGCAGGACGATCGAAGCCGAGGCGAGATAAGTCCTGCGAGCATTGTAAGCGAGTCGCGTGAAGTCCCGAATTATGCTCATTGGCGCATATATTATTTTATATGTCGACGGTGCATTTACAAGTTTTGTTGTGAAAGCGTACAGTATCGTAATGTTGTACATTACGATACAGCGGAGTGTAATGTGAAGAGTGATCTTCCGCTGTATCGTAATGTACAACATTACTCTCTAAATCTGAATTAGTAGAAAACTACTAATTGGTAGTAGTTTTCTACTAATTCAAATAGCGTTGATTCATTTACTGGTAATTAGTAAGAATCTACTAATTCAATGAGTAAGAATAACTGACTAAATGAATTAGTAACTATATCTACTAAACGAATTGGTAATGATACTACTAAATGAATTGGTAAATGTATTGTTGGTTACTATTTCAAAGGGTAGTCTCAAGTAAATTTAAAAACTGTTTTTTCAACGAAGAGAATATTATTGAAATATATTAATCAATTATTAAAGTCGGATTAGGTCCGATTAAACAACAAGTTACTAGCATCCTAGAATACAAAATTTTTATTACATACTTTTAATGAGTATGTCATGTTTAATTAGTATTACAGTATAGCTAAATGAAGAAATCATACCTGAAAAAACATTCCCTGACAATTTCAAGCTCTATCCAGATATCTCAAGTTTCTTTTTGTATAATTTTTTATAGTACGGAGCCATTCAAATATTTCTCTTTTTTTATAAATCGACTCGGAATAAGTCCACAGTTTCGCGAGTTTATTATAAATTTGTTTTTCAGTTTCTGGGGATTTAATTAATATTTTCAATTTACAAACCTTCAACAAATCATATTACAAGATATTCTCAAATATATTGGCACAATTAAATAATTAAATAATCAAATAATACTAAAAACATAATCAATCATTTCTTGAATTTGTCTTTAAAGTCTATGAATTTGAATAATAATTCAAACAAATTTTTATTTGATAGTTGAAAGTTGAATTTTGAACTAAAAAAGATCAGCTTTCGACCTAAAATGAAATAGTTAAATCTGAACATAAATTAATTTTCTAGAAAAAAAAAACTGTTTGAATAGTTGAATTTTCAACTAAAAATGATAATTTTTCAACCTAAAATTGAATGGTTCCATTTTTAATTTTATATTAGGTTAGACTACCCTAATAGCACGGAACGTTCCTGGAACGTTCCATGGGAACTTTCGGAACGTTCCAGCGGAACGTTCCAGGGAGGTGTAAAATGTCCGCCGTTTGGGAACGTTCCAGGAACGTTCCACTGGAACGTTCCAAACATAAATTAACGTTATTGTTATTATTATCAATAAAAAACGCGTAAAACGTAATTGATAGGTCAAAATCGATGTCAATTTATGATGCGGATATCATATTATAGTTTAGTATATGCGGTACTCAAAATTCAAAAATGACATCCATTCTT